>OY759266.1:34695950-34840950 GCA_963662155.1 Lamellibrachia columna | reverse complement strand
GGCACACAGCTCAAGCGCACGACTCTGTATCGGTTTTATTCTTATGTGATAAGTAACTTAGTATAACCATTGTGCATTGCCACAGCCTGGACCTAGCACTACACGAGGCATGCAAGGTTTCGCAATTACAAAGCATGACGTCTACCCTGCAGACCCTGACGATTTTCTTCAAATACACTTTTCACTAGAATAGTTTCCCGTCGACTCCGGACTCTAAATAGCGGATGAACAGCGTCACTTGGTCCCAGAAGATGCATTAATTTTAAACATCAACAACCGTACACATGTAAACGGTAAATTTTAGGGGGATCGAAAACAGATTAGCCTGCATGGAAGAAGTGCGGACAAGTCAACCTCTAAACTTCTTAGACCCTTTTATTTGTCAAAGTATTGTTTTATTTTACGGCACCGGGCGTGTTCAATGCAAACTGATCACCAGGTGATTTAATTTATCTGGTGGAAATAATGGATGCCCTGAAGTACCAGAACCGTTCAGCAGCACGCACCAGAAGAGGCGTGTTATGGCCAAGAGATTCCGACGATTATAAAGATCTATTGAACGATTCCCAAAACAACCCGTCTTAATAATGGATGGTGTTTTAGATAGACTACGTACATATTCTTTTTGGAAACTAATTGCTTATCGAATATTTGTAAGTTGCCGGAGTTATGACAGTAGTTGTCAGCACCCGGATCATTGGTGGTTGTCAGCACCCGGATCATTGGTGGTTGTCAGCACCCGGATCATTGGTGGTTGTCAGCACCCGGATCATTGGTGGTTGTCAGCACCCGGATCATTGGTGGTTGTCAGCACCCGGATCATTGGTGGTTGTGAGCACCCGGATCATTGGTGGTTGTGAGCACCCGGATCATTGGTGGTTGTCAGCACCCGTATTATTGGTGGTTGTCAGCACCCGGATCATCGGTGGTTGTCAGCACCCGGATCATCGGTGGTTGTCAGCACCCGGGTCATTGGTGGTTGTCAGTACCCGGATCATTGGTGGTTGCAGTACCCGGATCATTGGTGGTTGTCAGTACCCGGATCATTGGTGGTTGTTAGTACCCGGATCATTGGTGGTTGTCAGCACCCGGACCACGTCATTCAAATGACTGTCATACTTGTGTGCCTCCTGCAATTTATTGAAGTCCACAAACTGGTGCAACTGATTACTGTACTCGTCCGCCCCTGATTACTGTACTCGTCCGACCCTGATTACTGTACTCGTCCGACCCTGATTACTGTACTCGTCCGCCCCTGATTACTGTACTCGTCCGACCCTGATTACTGTGCTCGTCCGACCCTGATTACTGTACTCGTCCGTCCCATTTTAATATGCTGTTTTATGTGATGGCATGTCACCTGCTTTCAACACAATATGGATATTGGCATGGAAAATAGGAACATGACAACATAAGTACCCTGTCATCACGAGATTGAATAGAGCCCTTGCCAAATGTATTGCCCATAAAGCGTCATTCAGGTTTCATCAACTATCCAGAGCGGCTCACTATGTCATACTTAGAATTCTTTAGTCAATTGTCCTGCGTTTACATAGACAATAATGCACACGGAAAACCAACGTGTTTGCCGTAGATGTTAACACTTGGCAGATTACATTACGGCCACAAGTGCCTGGTAATAAATGTTTTGTCTGTGTGTTTTGTCGCCTCTACACTCATATATATATATATCAAGACACGTAGTAAGCAGCGGCAGCGGCAGTATATAGCAGAAGATAATTAAAGTTTAAATAAATGTGTGATGCAGAACTATAAATGTTTGCTTGTAGGGGCACGAGTCGTACTAGCTCTTGGTGTAACGTGTTTAATGTTAACCCTGTTTACAAACATGCAACACCACAATATACCCGGGTATATTTAGTAAAATCTACCAAATTCATCTGTATATATATATATATATATATATATATATATATATATATATATATATATATATATATATATATATATATATATATATATATATATATGTGTGTGTGTATATGTATATGTATATGTATATATATATATATATATATATATATATATATATATATATATATATATATATTAACTAACAATTATTATAGCCACGATTATTGCACATGTTATGTCAAGGAGTACTGTTGTTGATATGGGTGCAATATTGGTATCGGTTAATATTTAACTTGTTTATTGTTATTATTATATCAGTAGGTCCAACACGTGGTTATACCGTGGACAAATACCGTCGTGTGCTTGTGTCTGCGACCTAGACGCAGACGAGTCTGCGCAACGAGAGTTAGTCACTGACCACAAAACCACATCGTTGATCGATGCTAATATATCCCCAGCGCTGCTATTGGTCGACCGCAACGGTGGGGAATCCCCTCGCCGCTTGCAGGATTTGGAGACGTGCCAGCGCTTACTCGGAAATTGTACACACAACTCGCTGGGAAGCGACATGTTCTATTTATATTATGGTTATATTCCTGGCAACGAACACAAATGCTCTATTGCAGGGGTCGGCAACCTTTTTGAATGGATGGCCAAATAAGTGACTTTGAATAGGTTACCGGGCCACGCACGCACGCACGCACGCACGCACGCACGCACGCACGCACGCACGCACGCACGCACGCACGCACGCACGCACGCACGCACGCACGCACGCACGCACGCACGCACGCACGCACGCACGCACGCACGCACGCACGCACGCACGCACGCACGCACGCACGCACGCACGCACGCACGCACGCACGCACGCACGCACGCACGCACGCACGCACGCACGCACGCACGCACGCACGCACGCACGCACGCACGCACGCACGCACGCACGCACGCACGCACGCACGCACAATGCAATTATATACCTTGTGTCTAGCAGCTGTATTGACCACTATTGTAAATATCACGTCCACGAATATGAGTTATTATTATGGTTTGGTGCACTTTGTGATCGTTTAAAGTGGGTTTTAACAAGATTTTTTAACAAGATTTAATAAGATTGCCATCCCAAACAACAAGTTCCAGATAGCAAGTGGACAAGGAAGCCATTGGCTTATCTAGAGTCCAACATTTTTCTCATCTATGTGTAGCCCGCCGTTATCAGATATCTGTCAATTCTATTTTTAAACATATTCACACTACTAGCATTAACACAGTCATTTGGCAGATTTTACAACCTGAACACCAAAGGCAAAGTCAAAAACTCGTACGTGTTTCTTATTTATTGTTTATTCCAATTCTCGACATTTCACTTAACGTCATTGTTAACTTGTGGCTTTGATTATTGCTAGAGTTTCAACTCAGTTCCTTTTACATACACACAATTGTTCACATTACTCTGTCGACATTGGACAACATTAATATGTTTTTATTGTGAAGGTGCTGTTTACATTTTTGTGTAATCGTACAACTATGGCGCAGTCTGATACAGTTTCAGATACACCGTGGCTTAAATAATAGCATGGTAAACTAATGGGTGAGTAAATACGCCAGAATAATCCCTGCATGGCCTGGCAAATTGAATAGTAATGAACTTTCAACTAAGAGTGGAGACAAATTAGCTTCAAGAGTGTCAGGACATTTATTCGTGCCGTTCAGACTGACCCTACGCCGGGCAACGGTACTGGGCCTGGGCCGGGGTTACGAAACCGGGCAAATGTTGATGCATAAAAATCGTTGGTTATTCAAATGTAAAGCAAATGTAAAATGTTCCTCTTTTGTATTTCGTGGTTGGGACTTTGGGGGGGGTGTGGTATTGCAAAAAAGAATTACAAATGAATACACCAACTCATCTTCTCTGGGAAGCTTTCAGCAACGCTGCATTTGGTGCGCGAACACCATTTTATATTCACATCCGCCATCATACATCAATATTGGGATATAATTGACATTTTAAAAATTAGTCAAATTTCAAAAATTGCCGGGATATAATTTACAACATTTTAAGAATTAGTCACACACACAAAATTGTTGGGACGTAAAAAACATGACATGTTGCCCTTTCAAATGACAGTCCGACGACCGACTTATATCTCTTGTTCGTTTATTGATTGCCTTTTATTTGTGCAGATTGGCTGCATCTCTGCCATAGCCCACACGTACCGTTTGACCAAATTTTTTTTTTATAATTCGAACAAGTTGAAGCTTTTGAATTGTTCACGTTTATGATGAAGTTGTAAACATATTTTCATTATAAACGCCACAAGTAAAGTTCACATTTTTATTCGATATGAACTGTGGATTTTTCATGGGAAAGTAAATAATTAATCACACATAACAATCAATTGACCCATTTAGAAACACAAACAAGGTTCCACTTCAACGTTCAAACCAAGACAGTTTTCGTCCAGACATGTCTGAGCAAAATGTATGCCCGAATTATCACCTTATCTTACATGTTCATAAATCACATCCGTCTCACTATAAAACAATCCTAAGCAAAACCGGTACACAAGGAATCGGATCTAGGAGTCATGTGACTAATATTTTAAATTTTACTAGGCAATAAACCAGCAAATAGAGCAAACAATATGTTGGGTATAGGCTTGTAATGATTTGTCTTGCACGCGCGTGTCTGCGCCCCGTCTGTGTGTATGTGTGTTTGTGCGTGTGCGTGTGCGTGTGTACGTTATTCATGTAAATGAACTATATGTTCTTTGAATAATACATACTATTATAAGAACATATGTACTTCAGCTACCGTTACGTACCGATTTTTTTAGTGGCGCCGTCTGGGGATTACAAGTTTTCCTATTGATGCAATAAACCATGTTTGCATATTAAACTATGAGTAGTTGTCTACGTGATTTACAATACTTAGTTACACAACCTACATACTTACACACGTGCTTTCACAGATAACACGCTGGTCTCGAACCTAATATCGTTGACATAAATTCATCATTAAGATATTGAATGGGTATGAAAATATTGATAGAAATATGTTTTTCTCTCTCAAGAAAGATTGCAGAACTAGAGGACATGAGGTAAAGTTAGTAGAGAATCAGTGTAGATTGGATATCAGGAAGTACTCATTCTCACAGAGGACAGTAAATGAATGGAACAAATTATCTACGGATTGTATAACTGCTAGCAGCGTGAATATGTTTAAAAACAAGTTGGACACATATCTCAGGACGGCTGGTTACACGTAGATGAACACCGATGGACTCTCGATAAGCCAATGGCTTCCTTGTCCACTTGCCATCTGGGCCTTTGGTTTGGACGGCAAATCTTGTAAAATCTTCTTATTAAAATCACGCAGCCTCAGGACATAAAATTATGACCCAACAAAATCGTACGCGTGACTTTGAATACACTGCCTGCGCCCCCTGTCGATTGAACGCCATACTTCACAGAATACCGCCGTTGTTTGTACATCAATATTAGACCTACTTGCTTGACAGCTACGTGAAATGCAGGCAACAATTAATTATGAATTCGCTCTTTACGACGTATCTAGTAATCAATACGCTGCAAAATTACCAATGTGTGCAACCAAGTTGATACGACAGCGCGATCGCGGATTTTAATATGATGTTATTATGATGTTAATTTGATGTTAATATGATGTTAATCCACTTGTCTTGATGGGTAAGTTGACAGTCGATTTGGCGCCACCCTGACTCGTCGAGTGCACCCCCTGCCCCCCGGTCACTGAGGTGATAGCAGCAATATCAGCATCAGTAGCAACAGAAGCTAAATAGTAGTCATATTATTATATCATCGGTGTATTGTCATTGTGTATTGTCATTGTGTATTTAAAGTTAACAAAATTGTGATACAGAACAATAAATGTTTGCTTCTTTGGGGCACGAGTCGTACTAGCTCCTGGTGTAACGTGTTTAATGTTAACCAGGAGCTATATGTGTGTGTGTGTGTGTGTGTGTGTGTGTGTGTGTGTGTGTGCGTGTGCGTGTGCGTGTGCGTGTGCGTGTGCGTGTGCGTGTGCGTGTGCGTGTGCGTGTGCGTGTGCGTATACGTATACGTGTATTATATATATATATATATATATATATATATATATATATATATATATATATATATATATATATATATATATATATATATATAAATATAATGTACACGTATTTTGTGCAGTGCAGCACAGTATATAACTAACAATTATTGTAGCCAAGATTATTGCACATGTTATGTCAAGGAGTACTGCTGTTGATATCAGTGCAATATTGTTATCGGTTAATATTTAACGTGGTTGTTATTATTATTATTATTATATCAGGTCCAACACGTGGTTATACCGTGGACAAATACCGTCGTGTGCTTGTGTCTGCGACCTAGATGCAGACGAGTCAGTGCATCGAGAGTTAGTCACTGACCCCAAAACACGTCGTTAATAATAATATAGGCTAATCTATCCCCAGCGCTGCTATTGGTCGACCGCAACTGTGGGGAATCCCCTCACTGTTTGCCTGGAGAATTTGGAGACGTGCCAGCTGCCGATGATGATAGTGGCTCGAAAGAGTGTCAGTGTCAAACTGACATAAGTGGTGATGCTTTGCGAGGAATGGAGGAAGAGATGAAGAGGTTGATGCTAGAGAACAGCAGCTTAAACGTCCATTTGGCATCTGCACAGTTGACTGAGAGCAGTTTAGCAGGCAATGATAACAAGGTGAATTTTCTCACTGACCTACCAACTCACCACATCCTCGTCCAGTTGGTCAACTTTGTGTCACAGACTATCTGTTTGTCAATGATAGAAAAGGAATTGCCACGATTGACAAAATGTCCACTGTCTGCTGTGCACTGACCAATTTGAATGGAACTATTGTTCCATTTAACTAGTAAATGAGATGGCATGTGATGGCATGTAGTTGTACGAATGGATGGCAGTTGAAGGGAAAATGGCATATACAAATATCCAAGAAAAACCTATAAAAAAACATGTCTGCAGTTTTTTCAGTTCACATAGAAATCCTAGCTGCACTGAGGAGTCCTGGAGGGACGAAACATGTTTACTTATTAACAATGTAGGTGCTATGTAGCTGTTGGTAGCAATAACACATTTTACTGCTTCTTTTCACATATCCATTTTACATGAATACCCTAGTAACCAGACTTGGGCTCAATTTCATTATAATTGAAATGCCAATTACATAATTGGTGTTTTTTTAATAAGTATTTGGCATTGGTGAACATGTACTGGCTTCTCAATTTTTAAATTAAATGTGTGCTTACTTGACAAATACTTTATAATTAAAACTTTGAATTATTTCTTTAAAATGTACTGACACTTTGAATGGAAGATTATGTTTGAAATTACATTTACAAGCTGCTCTAAAATATGTGTTATATTTTGGTAAGCTGTAATTACTGTGGAATTGATATAATGCAATTGACCTCAAGTCTGCTACCAGTTATTGCTACCAACAACTACATAGCAACTACACTGATATTAAGTAAACATGTTTCGTCCCTCCAGGACTCATTAGTGCAGCTAGGATTTTCATATGAACTGAAAAACTGCAGACATGTTATTTTTTTTAGTTTTTAGTTTTTTCTTGGATATCTGTATGTGCCAGTGCCTTTGTAGGATCACATTGCTATGTTAACCATATACAGTCAGCGTTTCTGCATCCTCTGCCTGCGCTTGTCCTTTCAACATTCAGGGCAAAACTACTTTCCCTTTGGCTCGGACAGCACGCCTACACACATATAGTGAAACCACTCGTATTGGCAGCTTCCACTGTCACATGCTACCATCTCACCAGACTCCTCCTTCTGACAGGAAATGCTACTTGGGCCTGTTTGAGGACAAACACATCGCTGTATGGTGACACCAGAGACAATACTGCAGGCTGCAAAAAAAGTGAAGCTCAGCAGGACTTGTTTGTCAAACTAAATTTAGAAAAATAAAAAATATTATACCTGATACAGAAAAAATTAAAAGAATCAAATCGTAGTTAATAATACACTTACTTAATTATCCTCTGTATACACTAGTTGGTGCATAGACATAAGGCTACTATTTATGTTTATATAAAACAAATATTAATTAATAAAAAAATGAATTCATAAAATATATAATATAAAAAAATAATTAATAAAAAATGCCTACATTATTTTTGCATTTACATATCCTTAACATTTCATACGATATAGTCATAGCATAAGCCAAAGCCTAGGCTAGGCCTACCTAAAAAGTAAAACTTAAGCAAAAGTCCAAAACAATCATACCTTCGCTCGTACGACGTGTTAGCCATTTTTTCACAAAAACCGCTACATCGCTGATCCAAACTGATTGTAGGCCTATAGGCTTTTCCACGCCTTCATGTCTTCCATTGTATAGAAACTCTTAGTAAATATCAAATAATTTACAATGTCTGGGTAGGACACTGCTGGGAAGCTTGCCTCACTCTTCGACCATGTTGAATTTGGCAAAGCATACGGATCTACATCAACGATTCGTAATTTTTCCATATACCTCTGCCTACTCAACAGATGTAAGGTGTCAACATACGGTTGTTTGGCCACCTTGAGTCCTGCCTTTGTAGCCATACTGCGATTCTCAACAACAAAGAAAACAATTTACTGGATCACTGCACATTCACAATGCGTTGCCGCGAGGTTGGCTATTCCGAAATGGCCGCCGGCGCATGTGTGCACGCATAGTGCTGTCGTCATTAAACACCCTCTATAGTTACATCATTAATCACCCCCCTTATATAGTTTTATTAACGGGTGTTCTATTTATGTCTGTGGCCAGCGCTTACTCGGAAATTGTACACACAACTCGCACCACAAATTTAAAAACGGCCATGCCCGTCCTCGGGGTAAAAGCTGCAGGACACCATGAGGATCATCCCGAACCAGGTATACAAGAACATAGCATGTTCATAGCGTGACCACTAAAATAACGATTTCTGTAACATTACCCCCTCCTTATAAGTAACCGTCCCTAGTTACTCATGCAATTTACATTGACAGTTATTAAAGAAAACAAGTTAACTTCCTATACCGATTTACATCCAGGCATTAACTGTCTGCCTACAATGTAGTCCAAGCAGGCATTGACTGTCTACCTACAATGTAGTCCAAACAGGCATTGACTGTCTACCTACAATGTAGTCCAACCAGGCATTGACTGTCTACCTACAATGTAGTCCAAGCAGGCATTGACTGTCTACCTACAATGTAGTACAACCAGGCATTGACTGTCTACCTACAATGTAGTACAACCAGGCATTGACTGTCTACCTACAATGTAGTCCAAGCAGGCATTGACTGTCTACCTACAATGTAGTACAACCAGGCATTGACTGTCTACCTACAATGTAGTCCAAGCAGGCATTGACTGTCTACCTACAATGTAGTCCAAGCAGACATTGACTGTCTACCTACAATGTAGTCCAAGCAGGCATTGACTGTCTACCTACAATGTAGTCCAACCAGGCATTGACTGTCTACCTACAATGTAGTACAACCAGGCATTGACTGTCTACCTACAATGTAGTCCAACCAGGCATTGACTGTCTACATACAATGTAGTCCAAGCAGGCATTGACTGTCTACCTACAATGTAGTCCAAGCAGGCATTGACTGTCTACCTACAATGTAGTCCAACAAGGCATTGACTGTCTACCTACAATGTAGTACAACCAGGCATTGACTGTATACCTACAATGTAGTACAACCAGGCATTGACTGTCTACCTACAATATAGTACAACCAGGCATTGACTGTCTACCTACAATGTAGTCCAAGCAGCCAGTACAACGCGACCTTTGCCTCATGTAGAGCAATACACTGTTAATCGCAGTGTCTTTTACAACGAGTTGTTCTGTATAACAAACGCAAATGCAGGCCATTTACATCATCTCCATTTCAACACTGGCCACTTACGGCATATGTACCACAACACACTGCAGTCCCAGCATGTATTACACTACCATATGTACCACAACACACTGCAGTCCCAGCATGTATTACACTACCATATGTACCACAACACACTGCAGTCCCAGCATGTATTACACTACCATATGTACCACAACACACTGCAGTCCCAGCAGGTACTACACTACCATATGTACCACAACACACTGCAGTCGCAGCATGTACTACACTACCATATGTACCACAACACACTGCAGTCCCAGCACGTACTACACTACCATATGTACCACAACACACTGCAGTCCCAGCAGGTACTACACTACCATATGTACCACAACACACTGCAGTCGCAGCACGTACTACACTACCATATGTACCACAACACACTGCAGTCCCAGCATGTACTACACTACCATATATACTACAACACACTGCAGTCCCAGCATGTACTACACTACCATATGTACCACAACACACTGCAGTCCCAGCAGGTATTACAGTACCATATGTACCACAACACACTGCAGTCCCAGCACGTACTACACTACCATATGTACCACAACACACTGCAGTCCCAGCAGGTACTACACTACCATATGTACCACAACACACTACAGTCCCAGCATGTACTACACTACCATATGTACCACAACACACTACAGTCCCAGCATGTACTACACTACCATATGTAGCACAACACACTGCAGTCCCAGCATGTACTACACTACCATATGTACCACAACACACTGCAGTCCCAGCAGGTATTACACTAACATATATGTACCACAACACACTGCAGTCCCAGCAGGTATTACACTACCATATGTACCAAAACACACTGCAGTCCCAGCAGGTATTACACTACCATATGTACCACAACACACTGCAGTCCCAGCAGGTATTACACTACCATATGTACTACAACACACTGCAGTCCCAGCAGGTACTACACTACCATATATACCACAACACACTGCAGTCCCAGCAGGTACTACACTACCATATGTACGCGAGGAAACACAGTCACGATATCGTACAGGTTTATTCCTTTTTCTTCAAGTCTTTCGTGGAAGGCCTCCTGACCCACTGCTCGTCGACGGCGACTGTTCCCTCGCAGGTTCGCTTGACGATTGCCGTCCTGTGGTGACAACGTTGTCTTGCCCGGAACCAGGACATCGTCGGTTGTCTCTGGCGATTGCAGCCCATCGTGTGTCCACAGTCCCCCTCGATACTGTCGCAGCGGCCATTGTGAACCAACTTCAGTGTTTTACGGGGTCCACGTTGTACCCGATACAAGACATGGTTGACCCTGTCGTCGTCGTAGTACGGTCCTCCTTACTGTTTCGCCAGCCTAGGACACACGCCTTTCTTCCGTTGGGAGTTGTTCGTCAACACGTGCAGGATCGCCAACGTCGAACCTATTCCGGTCAGCACGAAGATCATTATAGTGGCGCTTCGCTCTGCCATGTGTCAGTTGGGCCTGTGAGCG
Source organism: Lamellibrachia columna (assembly GCA_963662155.1). NCBI lineage: Eukaryota > Metazoa > Annelida > Polychaeta > Sabellida > Siboglinidae > Lamellibrachia > Lamellibrachia columna. Next base: position 34,829,612 of record OY759266.1, on the reverse strand, counting down.
AGCAAACTCATGGACAGAGTCTAGTCGATCACTGAGGTCAGCCACATACCTGCAGTACTCCACCGGCTCTTCATCAGGGCGGCCGTACACCAGGTCGACGGGCAATGTAATCTCGCGTCCATATGTCAGCATACTCGGCCCGTACCCGGTGGTGTCGAGCACAGCCAACCGATACGACATCAGAAGCAGTGACAGCTTATGGTCCCAAGTATATTGGTGTTCTCCGGTGAACATTGCAAGCTGCCGACCTAGAGTCATATTGTGCCGCTGCACCACGCCGTCAGACTGCGGATGTAGAGTCTGATTGTACCGCTCCACCACGCCGTCAGACTGCGGGTGTAGAGTCTGATTGTACCGCTGCACCACGCCGTCAGACTGCGGGTGTAGAGTCTGATTGTACCGCTGCACCATGCCGTCATACTGCAGATGTAGAGTCTGATTGTACCGCTGCTCCACGCCGTCAGACTGCGGGTGTAGAGTCTGATTGTACCGCTGCACCATGCCGTCAGACTGCGGGTGTAGAGTCTGATTGTACCGCTGCACCACGCCGTCAGACTGCGGGTGGAGAGTCTGATTGTACCGCTGCTCCACGCCGACAGAATGCGGGTGTAAAGTCCGATTGTGCCGCTCCACCACGCCGACAGACTGCGGGTGTAGAGTCCGATTGTACCGCTGCACCACGCCGTCAGACTGCGGATGTAGAGTCTGATTGTACCGCAGCACCACGCCGTCAGACTGCGGGTGTAGAGTCTGATTGTACCGCTGCACCATGCCGTCATACTGCGGATGTAGAGTCTGATTGTACCGCTGCTCCACGCCGTCAGACTGCGGGTGTAGAGTCTGATTGTACCGCTGCACCATGCCGTCAGACTGCGGATGTAGAGTCTGATTGTACCGCTCCAACACGCCGACAGACTGCGGGTGTAGAGTCCGATTGTACCGCTGCACCACGCCGTCAGACTGCGGGTGTAGAGTCTGATTGTACCGCTGCACCACGCCGTCAGACTGCGGGTGTAGAGTCTGATTGTACCGCTCCACCACGCCGACAGACTGCGGGTGTAGAGTCTGATTGTACCGCTGCACCATGCCGTCATACTGCGGATGAAGAGTCTGATTGTACCGCTGCTCCACGCCGTCAGACTGCGGGTGTAGAGTCTGATTGTACCGCTGCACCACGCCGTCAGACTGCGGATGTAGAATCTGATTGTACCGCTCCACCACGCCGACAGACTGCGGGTGTAGAGTCCGATTGTACCGCTGCACCACGCCGTCAGACTGCGGATGTAGAGTCTGATTGTACCGCAGCACCACGCCGTCAGACTGCGGGTGTAGAGTCTGATTGTACCGCTGCACCACGCCGTTATACTGCGGATGTAGAGTCTGATTGTACCGCTGCTCCACGCCGTCAGACTGCGGGTGTAGAGTCTGATTGTACCGCTGCATCATGCCGTCAGACTGCGGGTGTAGAGTCTGATTGTACCGCTGCACCACGCCGTCAGACTGCGGGTGGAGAGTCTGATTGTACCGCTGCACCACGCCGACAGACTGCGGGTGTAAAGTCCGATTGTGCCGCTCCACCACGCCGACAGACTGCGGGTGTAGAGTCCGATTGTACCGCTGCACCACGCCGTCAGACTGCGGGTGTAGAGTCTGATTGTACCGCAGCACCACGCCATCAGACTGCGGATGTAGAGTCTGATTGTACCGCAGCACCACGCCGTCAGACTGCGGGTGTAGAGTCTGATTGTACCGCTGCACCACGCCGTCAGACTGCGGGTGTAGAGTCTGATTGTACCGCTGCACCACGCCGACAGACTGCGGGTGTAAAGTCCGATTGTGCCGCTCCACCACGCCGACAGACTGCGGGTGTAGAGTCCGATTGTACCGCTGCACCACGCCGTCAGACTGCGGGTGTAGAGTCTGATTGTACCGCAGCACCACGCCGTCAGACTGCGGATGTAGAGTCTGATTGTACCGCAGCACCACGCCGTCAGACTGCGGGTGTAGAGTCCGATTGTACCGCTGCACCACGCCGTCAGACTGCGGATGTAGAGTCTGATTGTACCGCTGCACCACGCCGTCAGACTGCGGATGTAGAGTCTGATTGTACCGCAGCACCACGCCGTCAGACTGCGGGTGTAGAGTCTGATTGTACCGCTGCACCACGCCGACAGACTGCAGGTGTAAAGTCCGACTGTACCGCTCCACCACGCCGTCAGACTGCGGGTGTAGAGTCTGATTGTACCGCAGCACCACGCCGACAGACTGCGGGTGTAGAGTCTGATTGTACCGCTGCACCACGCCGACAGACTGCAGGTGTAAAGTCCGACTGTACCGCTCCACCACGCCGTCAGACTGCGGATGTAAAGCAATCGTCCTCGTTTTGTGGATGCCCAGCAGACTCGAAATTTCGCTCTAGATCAGAATGGATCTCCGCAGGGATATCGCATCGCGATATAAACTCGTTGACGAGCACTGACGTAACAGTACTAGCCTTTTGTTTAGGCAACACATAGGCTTCCGACCACTTCGTAAAGTAGTCCATCACTACCAACAGGTGTCGGTTCCCAGCCTTGGTCTCCGGGAAAGGACCCATAAAGTCCAGCGCTATCCTCTCCATAGGACAACCCACGTCATATTGCTGCAGTGGTGATCGTGCCTTTTTGTCAGTGCCCTTCTTCGCAGCGCATATGTCACATCGCCTACACCATGCATCTACATCGACACGGCATTTCGCCCAGCAGAAACGTTGGCGCACCTTCCTCATTGTCTTGTTTCCACCTAAATGGCCTCCCGTCGGTTCGTCGTGAAGCTGGCGCAGTATCGCTGCTCGTTCAGTTTTGGGCAACATACATTGCCACAAAACTATATCGCCTCTAGGTGATTCCCAGCGCCGATAGAGAGCTTCCTATCGCATCTGGAGGCTGTCCACTGGGCCCAGTAGATCTTTACGTCTTCGCTCATCGCGGACACACCCGCCCAACTTGGCCGTTGTCTCAGTTCTTTCCATTTCAGGACAGGTGCGATAGTGTCCTCTTCTCGCTGCTCGTTGCGAAGACACAGGCGACACTCTGACATCAGACACGGTCGCGGCACCCTGGACAAGGCGTCAGCGTTGGTGTGACTCTTTCCCGCGCGATGGATCACCTTAAAGTCATACTCCTGCCGTTTCTGCAACCACCGGGCCGTCTGTCCATCTGGGTTCTTAAACCGCAATACCCATTGCAGGGACGCGTGATAATTTCTCACAAGAAACTTGAGGCCGTATAGGTAGTGGTGAAATTGTCCCACGGCTGTGACGACTGCAAGCGGCTCTTTCCTGGTGACGCAGTAGTTTCGCTCAGTTTTTCGCAGAGTCCGGCTGTAGTATGCGATGACCCGCTCTTTTCCATCCTGCACCTGGGATGAGACGCAGCCGATCCCAACATCACTGGCGTCAGTGTCCACTGTGAAGTCACAACCACTCTCAGGAAACGCCAACACTGGTGCCGCAGTCAGTACTTGCTTCAGACGTTGAAATGCGGCAGCACATTCATCTGTCCAAGCAAATGCCTTTCCTTTCTCTGTTAATCGATGCAGTGGCTTAGCGATTGCAGCGAACTCTGGCACAAATCTCCGGTAATACGTACAAAGGCAAATGAAACAGCGAACATCCTCTGTTGTGTCTGGCACGGGCCACTCATCTATGGCAGCGATCTTTGTCGGGTCTGTAGCCACGCCGTTAGCGCTGATGACATGTCCGAGACACGCGACCTCCCGACGAAACAGTTTACATTTCCTAGGGCTGAACGCATAACGAAATCGCCCCAGCACCTCTCGTAGGCAGCGCACGTTGTCAGCGAATGATCTGCCGTGTACCAGGATGTTGTCCAAGTACACCAGGCAAGTCGTCCATGGCAAACCACGAAGCACCAGTTCCATGAGTCTCTCAAAGGTCGCTGGTGCGTTGCAGAGGCCAAACGGCATGACCCGAAACTACCAGAGTCAATTACCAATCGAGAACGCTGCCTTCTCCTTGTTCACGTCGTCCATCTCCACCTGCCAGTAGCCACTTTTCAGGTCTTGATGCTGGTGCGGCCGAGGTCGTTCGGCGAGGAGGAGAAAATATCTTGCAATTCGAGCAGCAGTTCCATGAACATCCGCCGCTGCTCTGGGTCCAGATCTTTGTTGCTTTTGTTGTACAAGTCCTCCAGATGAGAAGGTAGAAGCCTACCCCGTCCGCTGGGTATGCCGGTCTCGCCCTTCTTGACATAGCCGACTGCGTGACAACTCCCGATCACAGTGGCCCTTCTTTAGATATATAGGGTTCCTGCTGGTGTTCGTAAGTCGAACTGGAACGACGTCATTCGAGGAGTCAACCAGCGTCCTGCCAACCACAAAGCCATCCGAAGCGTCATCAACTGGTTCGACTACACCCAGACTGCGTCTGCACACACTTCCCGCTACCATCACAGCCGACGCAATTACCTCTGTTCTCGAATTGAGTTTGACATCGCAGTTTAACGTTAACCGATGACACATGGGTGCATCTCATGCAGCTACGAACACTTGCTGGCAATTCTTGAAGTCGCCATTCTCCACCGTCACTTCGCTACAGGCCATAGATGGGAGTCACATCTCCTGTAGCAGTCTGCAGTTGCTTAATTCCGCGTTGCTGTTCAACTGTGTCGACCCATCGCAGGATGCTCTTCTTTACAACAGACACACTGGCACCTGTGTCTACGAGCATCCTTCAATCGTGCCTTCGACGTACAGTCCCCCATCTTGGCCGCCAAAGGTGCGGACCTCGATGACCTCGGCAAGGGCATTACTGATTCCTCCTACTGCCGGTCTCCGCTCGTTTCCCAGATGTCGCGATGACGTCGATGCCCACTCGGTCTGTTTCGGCGACTGACGACAGGCTCGCATAAAATTGCCTACTTTGCCGCAATTCCATCATTTTGCAGCGTTACGTACGTCTAGCCGATCGACCTTGAGAAGCAACTTCTGCACTCCTTCGGCCACAACACGTATAGTGCACTCTTAAGGAAGATATAGCACTAGCGCATTAAAAAAAAACAGTGGTATATTTACTTACCCCTATGGTCTATTATAACATAATTTTCATCTTGATAACCATAGTCTTCTGGATGGAATTCATGTGTAGGGCCTACTTTCTAGTGCTTGCCCTTTCAAGACAGCAGCATACATTATCTTAACCTGTTTAAATTGAACACCTCATTATCAACAAAAACTTTTTTGTTGGTAACTTCACAGGGGCCAAGTGAAATTAGGGATTATATATTTAAACAATATTCTTCCCTGTTGTTCTCTTTATGTTGCTAGATAGGATTTCGCTCTGCTTTGCTTTGTATTTGTAATAAATTTGAATTTAATAAAAGATAATTACGACTCTGGAGGAATGAAACTCTCCTACTGGATATGAAATAAAGGAAGGAGGGTGTGGTGAGGGGTATCTCCCCTCTCACAATGCAAATTATTAAGATATCAAGAGGATCGTGTTATGCTTTATTTAGCCACTTGTTATAGAAAATGTTTAATTATTTACAAAAAAGGACATTATTTGAATAGGAAAGAGTAACAGGAGATGTGACAAAATGGCAGAACAGGTTGAGATGTCCTTCCCAAAGTAGGATACTTGGACACTTCTGCAATTTTGTGATTATTTCTATAAAAAAACGTGCCACAAGAAGTTCCACACCAGTTCCATGTATTGTGGCGGCACCTAGCGAATAGTTACGCCACCACGCGGAGTCTGAGTAAACCGAGACCGGCGAGATGGAGGAGATGGCTTGTCCGCCATCACGGTCTCGCACTGTTGGCATGAATGTTTGGGAACCATATTAATTCCAGGACACGAGTAACCATTTAAGGAACCTGAAAAGTGTAACACAATTACGGTAAGATGTTGACATGTATTTCAGGCTTTTCGGAGTAGACAGCGACAGGCCTGTTCACCAATTCACCTGTTGTTCAATGGAAGTGGAAATTCAAATAGCACCCGACCCGGTCCCGGCTTCTTTGCCTTGCCCTTGCCTTGGCTTTGGTCTCAATCTTGGGCGAACGCGGGAGTTTGTGGGTAGTAGTAGCAGTACACCAACAACTAAACATCTAACTTCTAAGCTTTTTATGGGGGGGGTTTGTGTGGAACTGTCGCGACTCGCAGTTATGTCTCAGCAGCCTCCCACTCCATTGGCATTGACAGCACTGACACACTAGTTTAGTTTAATGTTATGCCTTGTAAAAAAGAAACTAGTTTCTCGTCCGGACTTTTTTTTAAAGGAAGAGGGAGGCCCTTATTTACTATTTATGGATTTTTTATTAGTATCAAAGATTATAACATGGTACACCAACATTCTACGTAAAAAGTCTCTAAGGCTAAGCATCACAGGACATCAGGTCCTGTGAACTGAACAGTTTACAGGACCTGCTGATTTTTCACAGGACCTGATTTTACGCTAGCCAAGAGAAACTTTAGCCAGGTTCCCGATTAATCTACCAGAAGCACTCCGTGCAACATGTGTATATATCTAACTATAAATATAATCGAGCTAACGTATGCTTGTATGCATGTGGTTATGTTCACGTTTTCCTCCTAGATGGCTTGCTCCTCGAGTGCCAAGCTTTCAGGGATTAATCTACGACTCCACGAATGAAACATAACGCCTTTATTTTTTTAAATACTCCATATATCAAGGATTCTTAATGGTTTATGGTAAATCAAATGTTCGATATGTAAAGCGTTAACTTCCAACAATTGCAGAAACCATGTGCACCGCGGTGAATACTTCAGTACGTAAACCGTTTGAGAGAACGTAGCGCCATATGGACGGTTTATATTAATTATAGTAGAAAGCATGCACCCAATATGCAATAAAAAGATAGTACAAAGCAGATATTCTACAACCAATGTATACCATGGGTCTAAATTCACACAACCTTCAACATTTTGAACATGCAACGAGTATTGCATCACATGCGTGATGCAGTTGTTTCTGGTAATACGTTTGACGTTCCCTTAAACAATCTCGAGCGTATTGATGGCATATTGGCCTAAGGAAAGTGCATCATCAAAACAAATGAGATTCCATTCTTTGGGTTGATGTACACCGCTGCATCAAGCCAGATCCCAATAGAGTCGACGCGATCAGAACTGTCACGTATGAACTACCATGTTATCCCGTCCTGTGGACAGGCATTTTTGCTAGTATATATAAAAGTGGTGCCACACAGATCCCAAACTATTAACATGACCTGTTATTATTTCAGTGTAGAATGACCGTTCTGTTACATGTTGAGCGTTGATGTGGTTGATAAAAATTACAATGAATGCTCCCTATTGATATCGCTTCGGCTACGGTTTGGCAACATATCTTGCAATGTAAAACGTGTCACTAACACTCGATTTATGGATAACATAAATGTGATATAGCCAGGACAATACTGTAGTAAAAAATTGAAGTCGCCCGAAGCCATTTTCTCACCCCTGTATTGTTGATAGTTTTGATCTCCCTCCAAAATTTATCATTAGTATGGTTAGCCAGCATTTTGGCAAGAACTTCACGCCTCAACTCTTTCATGTTTTTTTATTCATTAGGAGCTTTATGGCTGTCTGCCACATAATCAGTCCACCCGGGCCGACATGTATACTTCCCCTTTTGAGAGTAAACAGCGGGCTACTGGCATCAGTTAAACACCTGATTACATTATCATACATGTTATTAAGTGCTTTACAATGAGACTCATCATTGCAGTTGTCATCAGTACATATAATAGCATTAATAGGTAATACAATGTTTTTTAATTCAGTATCAGTCTGCCTACAGTAATTGTCAACAGAGACTTTGTCAAGTCTTGACCAGTCAAGATGAGGCTGAGTATTATTGTTAATACCGGGTACTCAGGCCCTTAGCCAGAAATAATTTTACCAGTCTTGAACATTCTAAGGGGTCATCTCGGAACATCGATGTCTGATATTAGATGAAAATATGCCAGGGTTGTTGTAATGCATATTAGTGATTTGATCGTCGAGAACGCTTTGTCATGTTGTGGCAACCATGCGTATTCAGTGTCATGCTTGAGGAGTTCTCGCAGGATTGCATAGTGATGCGACAGACACGGCACGAACGATGCCATCCATATACGTGGCAATCCGAGGAACTCTTGAAGCTCCTGCACACTCTTGGGCGTCAGCAATGTTCTGATCGCGTCGACTCTATTGGGATCTGGCTTGATGCCGTCTACAGTGTACATCAACCCAAACAATGGAATCTCATTTGTTTTGATGATGCACTTTCCCGAGTTGAACACAAGCCCGTTTTCATGCGCTACCTTCATGAGGTTCATGAGGTTGTCGTCATGTTATTCCTCAGTGCAACCATATACAGCGACGTCATCTGCAATGCTGGTGCAGCCAGGGCACTTCTCCAAGATGGCATCCATGCGCTGCTGGAAAACGTCCTGTGACAACACTAGTCCGAAAGGTAGTCGGAGAAAGTGAAATCTCCCGAAGGGTGTGTTAAAAGTCGTCAACTTGGAACTTGGTTCGTCGAGTCTGATTGGCCAATACCTGTTCTTTGCATTGAGCTTACTGAAGAACTTGGCTCCACTGAAGTGATGCATGATTTCCTCCAGTGTCGGAGTTTTGTGATGAGGTCTCTTGAGAGCCCGATTAAGATCCTTTGGGCCCAAACACAAGCGCAAGGTCCAGTCTCGCTTCTCTGTAAATGTCAGACTTGACACCCAGTCAGTGGGCTCTATCTCTTTCACAAACACTCCCATTGCTTCCATCTTCTTCAGTTCGTTCTGTATCACTTCGCGACGCTGTAAGGCATACTTGCGGCACGGATGCTCAACTGGCGCAATTGCAAGGTCTACAGTGAGGTGGTGTTCCTCTTTGAAATTTCCAAGTGTGTCAAAGGACTGAGAGAACGCACTCTTCAGATCTTGGATGTTGCGAATCTTGTTCGACATGCATTCTGCACTTCTGCTGACGGCAGACACTTGCATGCCTATGTCATCCTACAGCAGTGTTACAATGTTCATCAGTTTGCAGCTTGAGTGTGTCATATACTCATCTGTTTGGCAGCTGCAGTTCCACTATTGCGTGCATGGACACTTGTTTAAATGCACCAACAGTGATAGTGACTGCATGATATGCAACCTTGGCGAAGCTCTTGTCTTCACATTGAACCTGTTCAACTGCATTGACACTTCTGCCGTCACCATGCGAGTGCGGTTTTGTCCCCTATCTCTGTATCACCCTCGATGGCTGGAGCGATCACGAGATTTAGATCTGTAGCGAGATCAGGAGCTTTGACGAGATGGTGATTTGCAAGGGCAGGCTTTTGCTTTTGCCCAAAGACCCATTGCTCCGCAGTTCCTGCAGGACATCCTTGACTCGATCTATGGCGGCTTTCACCACAGTTGTAGCACTGGGCAGGTGACGTGCCTCCCTTTTGGACAATGCTGACGGCAACTTCACCACCTTGAATTTGTTGAAAGGCTTTCTGGTGGCCTTCTGAGGCATCATAGACGTGGCATGCCTCAATGGCTTTCGCTAAGATGTATGTTTCGTCTTGCACAAGCAAAATCTTCTGTATGTCGGCATGCTTAGTGTCGTATGCGATTTGCTTGATTATGCGTTTGTCACACTCTTTGAATTTGCATGAATTCACTTGGTTAGTGAGGCAGCTCAGAAAATCATCGCTTGACTCATCTGCATGCTGCCGCATGCGCTGGAATGTCAGTCTCTCGACCATGACGCTAGATTTCGGTTCAATATGTACATCAAACTTCTCCCAGATTTTGGATGGAATTTGCTATTGTCAGAGAGACCCCAACTATTGTACATTTTCACACCGGTCATGAGCAGTATGTGCGCGATTTGTTTTTCAATATTGATCTTCACACTCGAAGTACATGCATGCCTTTTTGAATGGTTTATATGTAGATGCCCTATAAATGGCGCTCTTATTTCCCCAATTCTTCAGTTGTCAATTGATATATAGCGCTCGGTTTGTGCATATAACTTGGGAAAAAAGACGTTTTCAGCATATCCACAGCAGTGATGAGAATTTGCAGCTTGTAGCGGCTGGCACAACGCATGCGTACATGCATTTAGCTGGCGGTGAGGGGAAATTGCACGTTCATCACTTAGCGGAAATTTGGCGATATTTGCAGACAGTTCGAACGATAAGTATTGCAGCCTTTTTGAGACAGTGCTAGTCAATGTAGAGACTTGAGTCATTAGTTGCAGGCGTAATAAGATCTTACCGCTTACCATGTAGTAGTCTGTTAAGGACTTTATTATTTGACTGTCAAGTGTCATGCGAGCAGCTCACTGCCATGCCACCAGCATTCCAAACCCAACAGGGACCATACAGTATTTCTGATGGCAACTACTGTTACAGTGGTAGCATTTGTTATAGGTGCCTGCCTGGGTACAGCAGTTGTAGCATTTGTTATGGGTGCCTGCCTGGGTACAGCAGTGGTAGCATTTGTTATGGGTGCTTGCCTGGGTACAGCAGTGGTAGCATTTATTATGGGTGCCTGTCTGGGTACAGCAATGGTAGCATTTGTTATGGGTGCCTGCCTGGGTACAGCAGTGGTAGCATTTGTTATGGGTGCCTGTCTGGGTACAGCAAGTGTAGCATTTGTTATAGGTGCCTGCCTGGGTACAGCAGTGGTAGCATTTGTTATGGGTGCCTGCCTGGGTATGGCAGTGGTAGCATTTGTTATGGGTGCCTGCCTGGGTATGGCAGTGGTAGCATTTGTTATGGGTGCCTGTCTGGGTACAGCAGTGGTAGCATTTGTTATAGGTGCCTGCCTGGGTACAGCAATGGTAGCATTTGTTATGGGTGCCTGCCTGGGTATGGCAGTGGTAGCATTTGTTATGGGTGCCTGCCTGGGTATGGCAGTGGTAGCATTTGTTATGGGTGCCTGTCTGGGTACAGCAATGGTAGCATTTGTTATGGGTGCCTGTCTGGGTACAGCAAGTGTAGCATTTGTTATAGGTGCCTGCCTGGGTACAGCAGTGGTAGCATTTGTTATAGGTGCCTGCCTGGGTACAGCAATGGTAGCATTTGTTATGGGTGCCTGCCTGGGTACAGCAGTGGTAGCATTTGTTATGGGTGCCTGCCTGGGTACAGCAGTGGTAGCATTTGTTATGGGTGCCTGCCTGGGTACAGCAGTGGTAGCATTTGTTATGGGTGCCTGTCTGGGTACAGCAATGGTAGCATTTGTTATGGGTGCCTGCCTGGGTACAGCAGTGGTAGCATTTGTTATGGGTGCCTGCCTGGGTACAGCAATGGTAGCATTTGTTATGGGTGCCTGCCTGGGTACAGCAGTGGTAGCATTTGTTATGGGTGCCTGCCTGGGTACAGCAGTGGTAGCATTTGTTATGGGTGCCTGCCTGGGTACAGCAGTGGTAGCAGCAGAAACTTGATGTTTAGGCGGAGTAACAACCTTGACATATTTGGCAATATCATCAGGCGATAGTCTTCTTTCTGTAGGCTTGGTGGCCAGGGCAGGTACTGACCGTGCTCTACTCAATGCAGCCATGGTTGAACTGTACAGGTGGCAATTCCAGTGAGTCAGATTTAGTCTCTCTGAGACACTAGCACTCACATCATTTAGATCTTGACACAGTTCAGCTGTTTTCAGTAGTTCTACTTCAACATGGAGAGTCTCGACCGTGTTGAGCAGGCATGAAACATCTATTCTGTCAAAGCTGACAGGAGGGAGAGTGTTCACATGTTTGGCCACAATACATGGTATATCGACCCCTTTTGTTTGGAGAAGCTTGATGATGTCTTCAACATTCCTTCGTTTTTTTTCATCGCCCTTGCAGAATATGAGCCTGTCTGTGACAGTGCTCTCAACCTCGCACAGATCGTGTAACACACGCATGGCTGTGAAGATTGTTTCTTCATCATAATGATCACTGCATTTCTTCATCATAATGATCACTGCAAATCTGCATTAAAGTCTCTTGAGGTAAGATGTTCGTCTTGTCAATGATGTAACATAGGAGTTTATCACCAACTTCCTGTCATAAAAATGCTTCTCAGCTTTGTTTATATTTTTAATTTCCGTCTGGTCATGCGCATTAGTTTTCCCGGCCATGCTTTCATTTTATCACAACTGTCAACACTCAAGTTGATAAAGATTTGGCGGTTTTTATATTGGTAATTTTTGGTGGGATCGTATTCCATATGCGAATTGCTCGGGGATAAAATGAAAAGACTACCGGTACTGGTAGTATTGCATTTATGCGACAGCTAGGGGCTACATAGTTTCCACAGGTTTGAGAGCGGGTTAGTAGGCCTGGCTCAGTGCAACCATCTCCTGTATTTTACAGGGGGTCATCTGCAAGTTCTGCAACTGATGTTTTGGTCATTTGGTGTTCAATTGTAGAATTTATAGCAATGATTGTCAAAACACTGCGTGTCCAGCCTTGCAGGGAAGAACCCTGTGCTCCTCTGGCGCCTCACTTGACCCTTCCTGGGTGACCTGTGGGGTGACTGGAGGGGCAACTAACCTATAGTCTTTTCCAGACAGTGTACACTATAAATGCCATACTATGGGGTCTATAGGCACACAACTCTCAACATTAATAAAGAACCAAAACAATATTTAGTCAGAAGCTCAATAGGGCAAATATAAATTACTAATTGTTCAGTAACCCTGCTGGTTACATACCCACCTGATTAAGTGGTTGTTATCACATGAGCAACTGAACAAATATAACCAAACTTTTGCAATAGTGATCTACATAATATGATTATCGTTAGCTGTTGCTGCCTGCAACTGTAACCAAGCTGTCTGTGACATGGAGCCTAACTTTGAGCTCAATTCAGCACCTAAGGTTGATTTAGCTTCACTCAATTCACCAAACGATGGTTGTACCGATACCTTTATGGTCCGAAGAGCAGCAGACCGTGGCATATTGTAGGGATTTGGGTTGCGGCAGCAGTAGAACCAGGGCTGGGGTCAATTCCTTTCAATCAATTCCAATTCCGCTCCAATTCCTTTTCATTCAATTCCAATTCCTCTTTCTTTCTTTTTCTTTTCTTTTTAGTAATTCCAATTCCTTTCAAAATCGTTCAATTCCAATTCCCGCTCCCACTCCCGCTCCAATTCCACATAACGACAAAAGTCAACAATGAAAGATTTATGTGCATGTAGCATGTCATTATTCTTTGCATAATCATTATGACTATCATACATGTGTAATGTACATTCATACATGGTAATTAAGTTACATAGACATGAGCAATCTACAAAAATTAGGGTATTGCGATTAGAAATTAAAATTTACAAGTTGGCTAATTGAAAAGTATTTAAAGTAATTGCCAAATGTGTTTTTGTGAGTAGCATTTGTAATGCATTTGTACATCAATAATGCCCATTAAACTAATGAGGCAATACTTTGTGAAAGACAATGAAGATACATGATATCATAATGATCATTATTTTTCATTATGAGGTTTATTGTTACCATTATCATTACGGGAGTTTTAAAATGGTCATTATCATTACGTAATGAACACCCTCATTATAATTTCGTTGTCATTATCATTATGATGACTCCAACCCTGGATTGCCGCAATTTACAACATCAACAAGTAAGAGATATACCGCCCCTGAAAATGATGACATACTTTATGAAGATGATGATGACGCAGTGGTACATGTATGGTGTAATTACTCACAAAAAATAATTATATTTGGACTGAAAATAATTAACTTAACGCAAGATGTCTTCTAAAATTGGAAGTCGCCTTGGTAGACCCGCTGATGTTAATGCTGCAATATTTGCAGGCTGCCCGACAGTTTCCATCCTTTCCTTTGCTAAGTTTCAGAAAATGTTCAAAGACAGACAACTTTACAGGGGGCATATTGACCGACCTATACACTATGACTGTTGCGCACTGTTCTGATGATGCATGTTAGGCAACACATATTTATACTGGCAAGTGGGAAACCATTTTCACACATTTGGTTACAGCTAGCTTGCCTATGCTTTGTAGTGTTGGTCAGTGGTCATTGATCTCTGATTAGTAATCAGTGATTACTGATTGATCAACTGCATGGCTGTAGCCTGCCAATAAGTGTCTTTTCATGGGTGTAAAAGGGCTAACTTCCCAGGTCTGTAAACAGTTGAAAATATCTTTGATGTTTCTATTAAAGCCAGTCTGGAACCCTTCATTAATCTGCTGGCAAGTGGCAACATAAAGAAATCATAAGATACTGGCATGAATGACAGGATTTCAGTTTTCAGATCCTCAATGCATGAGTTGATAGCATTATTATACACATAGCCGCCTACAGCAGGCTAGAAAAATATTGGTTGATGTCACAAAAAAATCAGATGCTCAATTCCTTTCCATTCAATTCCAATTCCTTTTGTTAAAAAAATTTCAAATTCCAATTCCTCTCATTAAAAATCTTTCAATTCCAATTCCGTTCCAGTTCTGGATTTGGAATTGAATTGATTAATTCCAATTCCTTTGGAATTGATCCCAGCCCTGAGTAGAACACTTAGTTCTCCTAAGTGTCACTGTCTCATTCTCATCTACTGATCTGGCTGTTGATATGGCAGTCGACTGCCTATATCGCTCAGACTGGCTCTTAATCTTGACAAAACACTTCTGGCAAGACTGTTTGAGTACCGGCTTCGAAGTACCATCGCTGTCTGAATCAACAGACAAACAGCTGCTCGCCTGGGCACCATTCCACCCCACATCTTCAGTTGGGGCTTGCCAATCAGACCTGGTTTCCAGAGCTGTTATCGGGTCACTCAGGTATGACTTGTCTATTGTAGGAATGGGTGTTGGTGATTCCTCTTCCTTCGAAATGTTATGCCCCTTGAGATGTGTTGGATGAAACACTGGTGGAGCAGGGGAAATCGGAGGTTCCTCGTCATGGTAATTTCCATCACGAATTATCATCCACCTGTTGACTGGTGTGGAGCTACCCTCCGAGACTGACTCCCCGTGTCCATCTTTTGACTGGTGTGGAGTACCCTCCAAGACTGACACCCCGTGTCCATCTGTTGACTGGTGTGGAGCTACCCTCCGAGACTGACTCCCCGTGTCCATCTGTTGACTGGTGTGGAGCTACCCTCCGAGACTGACTCCCCGTGTCCATCTGTTGACTGGTGTGGAGCTACCCTCCGAGAATGACACCCCATGTCCATCTGTTGACTGGTGTGGAGCTACCCTCCGAGAATGACACCCCGTGTCCATCTGTTGACTGGTGTGGAGCTACCCTCCGAGAATGACACCCCGTGTCCATCTGTTGACTGGTGTGGAGCTACCCTCCGAGACTGACACCCCGTGTCCACCTGTTGACTGGTGTGGAGCTACCCTCCGAGACTGACACCCCGTGTCCACCTGTTGACTGGTGTGGAGCTACCCTCCGAGACTGACACCCCATGTCCAACTGTTGACTGGTGTGGGGCTACCCTCCGAGTCTGACACCCCGTGTCCATCTGTTTCATGTTTCCGCAACTGTTCTCTCTCTTCTGGTGCCTTATCAGGGTTCTCATTATGGACCCGCATATCCTTAATATCCAGTATCACAGAGCGATGCACCACCCTGGCTTGTCCCAGACCATCAAACCGATGATCCCAGCTGCTTTGACTAATCTTTGACCAGCCAATTTGTATGGTGTAGAATTGTACGCAACGACCAGCTCCTGCAAATAATGTGGCCCTTGTCTCTTCTGTTCTGGCAGCAGAGACTGCAGTAGATCATGCATCGTACAATTGAATTGTTTGCACTGGCCATTCCCTCCTGGATGATACATAGTGGTGCGCAACTTCTTTATTCCATAGACAGAACACAGAGCCTTAACTACTTCGCTCTTGAAATTTCTTCCCTGGTCCCTATAGATGCGTCTAGGGACCCTATGCTGATAAAACCAATCTTGGATCAAAATCTTCTCTACCATAGATGCTTTTTTATCTTTTGTTGAATTGCCACAGTGAATTTGTTGAAAGCATCTGTCATTGTTAGGACATTTTCACGTCCATCTGAATCCTTCTCTAACATAGTGAAATCTATTGCCAGGAACTGGAGGGGCTTCTCTGCTAAATAGTGTCCCATGCTCGGTTTCACCTTAGGTCTTAGCGCCTTTGCCATACAGCATCTTGAACAGTTGGCACAATACAAGCCCACATCTTTGCTCATTCCAGGCCAGAATGCTCTCTTTCTCACCAGAGCAAGAGTTCTATCTCTTCACTGATGTCCACTTGTATCATGAAGAGCTTCCAATACTGGCTGGCTCAAACTGGTTGGCAAAGCAAACTGCAGTGTTCCTTCCCCATTCTCAAAGTACTCAACATATAAAACATTGTCCGTACACATGAATTGGTCCCATTTGTTGTACCAACGACGAGCAACTACTGGCATCTTCTGCAGTTCAGTCCGAGCTGGCCTTGTGCCTTTCCTCCACACAGCCACGACTGCTCAAAATGGGATCTTGACCCTGTAACTCAGCAAGTTACTGCTTTGTATAACCTAGAAGTGGGGATACTGCTCCCATCTGTTTGGCTTCTGCTGCTTCTTTCATATTTCCACTTGGTGTCAGCTCCTGAATCTCGTCGGGTATTGCAGATGTAGACAGCGTACCCAGTTCAAAACTACCCACCCAGGGTTGGGTTTCTGACAGTCAGAAAGGTATTTCTGACTTGACAATGTCAGAAACTAGTTTCTGACGGGTTTCTGATGTCAGAAACCCATCAGAAACTGACAGAATCTAATGTATGCTATATAAATTTATGACTTTCGACACTTGGTATGATGAACCAGCATTCTATCACATTTGGGTGACATCTGGTGACCACAGAACTTGCATCTAGCAACTGTTTTTCCATTACTTTCCACTTTAACAAAATGTTCCCACACGGCCTTAGCTGGTCTGTCACCCTTGAACATGGTGCACGCAGGGGTGCTACTAGCACTATTAAAGTCACTATTCAATATGACAATGTCTAAAAAAGTGGGTAATCAATTTGCACTTCTTTCACATGTAACAGTGTATCTCTGTGTGAAGATGTAGCAACAGGTGGCTGGCCAAGGTGTAGCAACAGGTGGCTGGCCAAGGTGTAGCAACAGGTGGCTGGCCAAGGTGTAGCAACAGGTGGCTGGCCAAGGTGTAGCAACAGGTGGCTGGCCAAGGTGTAGCAACAGGTGGCTGGCCAAGGTGTAGCAACAGGTGGCTGGCCAAGGTGTAGCAACAGGTGGCTGGCCAAGGTGTAGCAACAGGTGGCTGGCCAAGGTGTAGCAACAGGTGGCTGGCCAAGGTGTAGCAACAGGTGGCTGGCCAAGGTGTAGCAACAGGTGGCTGGCCAAGATGTAGCAACAGGTGGCTGGCCAAGCAACTGGCTAAGTAGAAAGTATTGGGCCAATCAGCTTATACCTCCATCAAGCACATATCATTGGCTAAACACCATAACGACGTATCTACAAAAACAATGAGCTGAGATAATTGAGAAAAAACGTTTTATTTTGAAGATCTGCAGTAGATCATCTAACTATCAAGCATAAAACACTTGTGTATGAAATGTTAATTATGCATAATAATTTCTATGTCACCTGACCATGAGGTGACCTAATTATGCAGTTACATCATTTAGGAATTAAAATGGCGATTGAATTATGCAGTTACCACATTTTAAAATTGCAATTGGATTATGCAGTTACAACGTTTTGTGTTTGATGCTATGTTGCCTGTTTTGATGCCCTGTTGCATATTTTGATTCATTCAAGTTATTCTTTCACAGACAGGTTACTGTAGAGTGGAACGTACTCTGTCAGCTTCAACAGGTCTCGTTTTTTTTCATTGTCGACACCACGTGGTTGAGCATACTCTCTGGCGAATATATCAATGTTGTCTGCAGTACGAGTTTTCTTTTTGTATTCCACCTTTTCAAATTCGCCTGGATTTTCTTGGAAGTTACCAACTGTCTGCTTCCACCAGACATTCACACCATCGTCTTCACGCTTGTAGACTATTATGATGCATTTGTGAAATTCTGACAAATGCAGTTACTATTGAAGCTGCAAGTTGCTACCAGACGGACAGTTTTGTATTTATTTCTGTTCTTCTTCGCTGATCTTATGTAACTGTCTATGTCTGATAGAGAATGAAGTTCTCGGTGGCGTGTTGTCCTTTCAACAGCAAAATTAATGGAGTCCACTTCCATAAAAATGTGCCCTGCTTTGAGGAATTTGTGCTCTATTGTATTAATGTGTGTCGCAGAGGCGAGATAGTTGATTAGTCCAGTACACATATATTTATTTCTGTTCTGTGCACCAGTGCTACCACTCCATAGCACCACAGTCTCCACTGTAGTTGACTGGCTTTCAATTTTGATTAGCCATTTGCAAACGCTGGTGAAGACCTCATTAGTGCCTTTCTGGCCATTGACCTCATCCCACAGAAAGCAATACCCTTGATCAGATGACATATCGTAGATGGTTAGATTCATATTGTTCAGTTTTTGCAAGAAATATGTTTGTCCGACTTGTAGTTTTGGGACTGTCATTACTTGTTGTAGATCAAAAGTGCAAATGGTAATATCCTTGTTTAGTTTGTAATTTTGTTGTTGTTGTCTTGCTACGTTTTTTCTTTCTAGATGTTCTCTCATCACCGTTCTATCTTTCGATTTTGGGGTATGAATCGATGTGTGTTTTTACTTCTTCCAACTTTTCTCTTTTTTTTCTTGTCAGCGTCACATGTGACTTATTCCCAACAACACCCGCCGCCTGATCACAACACTTTCTGACAACATTGTCCTAAATGTTTAGCGTGTTGAGGAAAAACTGTTTGCATGCCCTGTACTTTGTTTGTTACTGTCAGGAAGGTAGTAGCAAAAAGTCACATTTCTGCGACTGTTTCCACCTATGGTTTTTCTTTTTGTCTCAGATATGGTAGTGTGGTGTAACACAAACTGCCATCTGGCTTCGTTGCTTCCCGCGCCCCGAAGGCGATATGTTCATTTTTTTATTTCTTTTGCATTCCAATCCACACGTTCCCATCACTTTCCTGTCGCGACTTTCACCCCGAAACCATCTTGTTCTGCCAAGGTTCACATCACGTTTCCTTTTGTTTTTCTTCCAAAGAGAGTGGTCAACCTCGCCTTTTCGTTTGCGAGATTTTCGTTCATGGGTTGCATTCTCATTTTGATTATCTTGAATCCCAGGTTGCTGTTCATACTGAGTATCTTGATTCCCAAGTTGCTGTTCATACTGAGTATCTCGATTCCCAAGTTGCTGTTCATATTGAGTATCTTGATTCCCAGGTTGCTGTTCATACTGAGTACAGGGGTATCTTGATTCCCAAGTTGCTGTTCATACTGAGTATCTTGATTCCCAAGCTGCTGTTCATACTGAGTATCTTGATTCCCAAGCTGCTGTTCATACTGAGTATCTTGATTCCCAAGTTGCTGTTCATACTGAGTATCTTGATTCCCAAGTTGCTGTTCATACTGAGTATCTCGATTCCCAAGTTGCTGTTCATATTGAGTATTTTGATTCCCAGGTTGCTGTTCATACTGAGTACAGGGGTATCTTGATTCCCAAGCTGCTGTTCATACTGAGTATCTTGATTCCCAAGTTGCTGTTCATACTGAGTATCTTGATTCCCAAGTTGCTGTTCATACTGAGTATCTTGATTCCCAAGTTGCTGGTCATACTGAGTATCTTGATTCCCAAGTTGCTGGTCATACTGAGTATCTTGATTCCCAAGTTGCTGTTCATACTGAGTATCTTGATTCCCAAGTTGCTGGTCATACTGAGTATCTTGATTCCCAAGTTGCTGGTCATACTGAGTATCTTGATTCCCAAGTTGCTGTTCATACTGAGTATCTTGATTCCCAAGTTGCTGTTCATACTGAGTATCTTGATTCCCAAGTTGCTGTTCATACTGAGTATCTTGATTCCCAAGTTGCTGGTCATACTGAGTATCTTGATTCCCAAGTTGCTGGTCATACTGAGTATCTTGATTCCCAAGTTGCTGTTCATACTGAGTATCTTGATTCCCAAGTTGCTGGTCATACTGAGTATCTTGATTCCCAAGTTGCTGGTCATACTGAGTATCTTGATTCCCAAGTTGCTGGTCATACTGAGTATCTTGATTCCCAGGTCACTGTTCATGTTGAGTACCTGTATCTTGATTCCCAGGTTCTTCACTGCTTTCACTTGCCTCCGTATCTTTGAATGTAGGATTGTCATCACTATCTGACCCTGCAATAAATATACGAAGTAGTAATATATGCCCTAAGAGTGATACTGCTGTATGTAACAAATGTTGTATGTGTTCTCAAGTATCGGGCTCTGTATGATTTCACGTCATAATTTTAATTCCAAACAAACGCATCTGCAAAATAAAATTATAATTATCTGTCAGTAGAAACAAAATGCATTGATACTTGTTCATTGCACGCAAATATTGAAACAATTATGTAATAATACTGTTAAGAGGACACAATACGCAATGCAGTTAGAGACAACACGCGTTTAATACTCATATTATCGCTCATAATTTGTTTTAAAAAAAACAGTCTTTCGTCATTTTATTTCGCTGAACTGCCAGTAACCCATAATGTTTCGAACTTACAAGAAGGTGACTGGTCATCGTTTGCATAGTCTGCGATCATTCTGCTGGCCTCAAGAGCTGTAAAACGCTTCTCTCGTGACATCGTTCGCTATGATGTTGTGCAGTCTGTTTAGTTGTAGCTCACTTGATAGTTCAGCTCTGGAAATTGGGACAAATGATTGCCTGGACCTGCCTTAAATCTTTCTTTGATATCGAATTGTCTAATCTTACACAATGAAGCTGTGCATAGTGGACTGTCAGCTCACAGCAGAGAGTCCTGTCTCAATTGCTTAAGTTGAACTCTTATTGGCTTCCAGTTGGCTTATCAGGCCTTGACATTAAGCTTTTGAACCCAGTGGCCCATTGGGCCAAGAGATTTTATAAGTTACTGGCCCGAAAATAGTTTTTTTCATTGATTAAAAAAGATTTTTTTTGCAATACATAGCATTACAAGTTGAAGATGCGAGTTTGGCAGTTATTTATTTAGTCGTTTATGATTTACTGTCATGCTCTCAGTCAGTATTCCATATGGCAGACAATGTTGCTGCAGGAATCGTTTGAGAATCATATGCCCTCTGTTGAACGGTGATGCCGCCACGTGCGTATCGAGTTACAGTACAACGGGCGAACCGGAGCCGACACTGTATATAACTATGACTTACAATTGGGTTTATTTCTTTCGAATATAAACTTTTGGACTGAAGTACAAAGTTAGGGTAAACTTCTCAGCAGGCACACGACATTGTGGCAACGTTGTAGCAAGATCAGGTATCACTGATCCTTGTGGGACGCCGTACTCAAGTAAGACATCAGCCCAGGAGACATCACCAATGATGACTTGTTGGTTTCGCTCTCGCAAATAAGATGTCGTCCATCTCAGGGCATCGCTGGAAATGCCATGCGTATGTTCTAGACGCTCGATAAGGATGGAGTGATCGACAGTGTCGAACGTCACCGAGAGATCTAAAAGAACAAGTGCAGCAACTCGTCCATTGTCAAGTGCTTCGAGGATGTCGCTTTGTATTTTGATGAGTGCCGTTTCAGTTGAATGTTGCCTCCTGTAGGCAGATTGCGATGGTTCGTGCAGATTGTTTTCTCGCAGATGTTGTTCAAGGCTGGTGGAGACGAATGGTAAGTTCGACACTGGTCGGTAATTGTTTAGTATGTCAGGATCAAGAGATGGTTTCTTCAGGCGTGGTCTAATGTGGGCACTCTTCAGCTCAACAGGCACGTGTGTTGTTTCGAAAGACCTATTCACAATAGCAACTATTATCGGTGCTAGTTCACTGGTGCATGATTTAAGCAGCAAAGTTGGAATAGGATCTAGGTTGCAAGACTTGTCGGGCGAAGATTTGATGAAGCCTATGATTTCTTCGTTTGTCGTCGGTGCAAACGAATCAAGTGTCACCTGTACATCACCGTCCAATGGTGTCACGAGATCCGGCGTGTCCTCAGGACACAGAGAGTCGCGAATCATTGATATCTCTGTAGTGAAAAAATCTGAAAAGTCACTAGCGAGTTGAACGTCTGACGTGTGACTGGGCAACAGGCAGCCTCTGTTGTTTCCCATCAGTGTGTTCACAGTCGCCTTAGTGTTGCGTCAACACTGCTCGAATTGACTCTCATAGTACTCGATTTTGGCGGTACGTAATGACTTGTTGACTTGTTGCCACCATCTGTTCTACCATTATTTCGTGGAATTCATACCCCGAGGGTACCATCTCGTTAATGCAGTTAGCATCAATGTTACCGAGCCACGTCTCTGTGATACACATGATGTCGTAGTCATGCGTCGTGATATAGTCAGCAATGGAAAGTGTTTTATTCTTCACTGATTGGGTGTTCAGGGAGCATACATTGATGTCGTGGCAACAATGTCACAATTGATCTCCACTGCAATGAGGTTCTGTGTGCAGACCTCAGATCTCATTCTAAACGATGGCGGGGGGGGGGGGGGGGGCAAGGGTTAATCACCACAGCAGTTGGTCTTTGTTTTGATCTGCCAGACCTACAGCCCCTGTGAGTTCGACCACTGTTCAAGTGCCTATATTGTGTAACACCACTGTCCAGTTCAGGGCATAGTATGGTCATAATGGAGCACCCAATTCGTAGCAATTCAGTTCTGTTGTGCGTGATCATACTGTGGAAAACACGGCTGGTTGGTTTTGTATGTCAACTTGTTGAACAGCATCGGACGGGCGATGTCTGATGCTGTCGTCACGGCTGAACAACCAGGTAACCTAGTAGTAGTCTAAAATCACTAAAATCATATAAACCAGGTAAAATCCATGTAAAGTCCAATCGCCAGCACATTCTCTGACTATTCACGTCCAATATGGTGCTAAAATCTGCACACACACATATAAGAATAACTAAATCTATAACAGTCGAGAGACAGAATCAGTCCAGGGGCAGCACAAGGCACACGTCCCGGTTCATTAGTTGGAAACATCAATCACTGAAGAATCTTTCTGGTAAAAAAATTAATTAATTAAATTTAGTAAATTCAGTTTATACATTGTCTACACAGATGAAAAATACATTAGTGTCAGTCCGCTGCATATTCGAGTTTGGCGCCTAAAATTCTGATGTGCAAAGATCTACTTTCATAGCGAACAAAAATAATTTGCATAATGCACAAAATCAATGTATTGGATAATAAAAAATACAGCCAAAGATTCACAAAGGAATCTCTAAAGATGTACCTTGTCTTGTGGCGCGCCAACTGTTTATAAATTATAACTGTAAAAAGAAATATGGCGGTATGGTATACTCACAGTAAAAAAATTAATAATGATAATTGTCAGTGAATATTGTAAACATATGGAGCTTACAATAAGAAAATGTTGTCATTGTTTGTTAATTTTTTGTGAGAGTAACTATACACGGATCATAACAATTTTAGTTTCTTTTCATTTTATTTCGCTTCCCGCGTGGTGCATTACCGCGCAGGAAAAACTCCTTTGCATGATATACAAAATTTAAGTAATAAATCATAAGGGTATGGCACGCATCAGAGCACTTATAAATTACCTCCTGCGAGTGTGGCTGGCAAGCGGTCTGTTGTTGGCAAGCGCGTGCCAAGCGCTGCCGCCTGGCAGTCGCTGATGTCCGCCCTCAGACCGATGACTGCGTGCAGGCTGGGACATGATTCCTCATCCCGTTTTAAACCTAAATTGGTTGTTTGGCTAGTGAATCAAACAGGCAAAGTTGTGCAATCATAAATCCAGTCACTGGAAGCATGCTGTACGCTGATGTTCAAATAATGTTCGTAGTAACTTTCATCTTTAGTATACCTACCTAAATTCGACGTCTTAACCACGTCAAACTTCGACGTTGTTACGACGAAGGTTGATCGATGTTAGATTGACATTGCGGGTATGTTGCCCACTTACACTTACCTAAATTCGACGTGCTAACAACATCAATCTTCGGCGTTGTTACGACGGAGGTGGATCGACGTTGCGTGTATGTTGTCCGCTTATGTACATTGTGTACCGACCTACATTCGACGTTCAAACAACGTAAAACTTCGACGTTGGTATGACGCAGGTTGATCGACGTTGCATAGACGTATATAATTTTATGTTGTCCGACGTCGTGACTTTGTCTCTACCTATTTTCGATGTCGAAATGACATTGATGTGCCTGCTGTCTGTGCCCTAGCAGGTTCTGGAGTGTATTATGTTAGGCGCTGTCGTGACACCTAGCGGACAGTCCGTGAACCAGTCAGTTTATGTGAAATCGGTACGTCGAAGGTGATAGCTGATACGTATCGCACAGACAATAATGCTGCTATATACTGATATTATACTGGTAACACGGCGCAACCCTAGTAAAATATAGGCGTACGCAATTCACAAAAAGTCTGTACGTCGTCGCTAATAGCGACGTCATGCAGACTATATGAAGCAACAACACAAAATCAGATGAGATGAAGATTGTGTTTAATTGTAGTGTCAGGGTGGATGACTAAATATGTGGCAGATTAATTTAGGTCATGGAGTTGGGCCCTTTTTTAATTAACCATCTTATTGCATTGGCAAAGAATAATAATTATTGAGACAAGATGCTAATTTATTCATAGTTGTGCATTTATTATGCAATACACCTAAAACTACATCAACATCATACTCTTGTGTGTTATGATAATATTACCAAACTTATCTTAAAGAGCACTAATCAACATAAACCTAACCTATCTGTCTTTGACTGGATAGATGATTCATAGTTTTCGGTCAAAAGTTGAGTTCAGTCCTCCTCCTCTCCGAAATCCAACTCATCACCATCTCTTGCATTGGAATCAGTCAACTGAGCGATAAATGCTTCTGCTGGTTGTGTCAAGTATTTAGCCAGTTTTCTGAGATCTGCTAACTTTGCTGGGTTGATGGACAGCTGATCTTGGTACAGAGGCTGTTAAGGGTATGTAACCTCGCTGACGTTAGGCTTTAGAAGGCGAAATTTGCTCGTGAGACAAGCAGACATGGTTTCGGACACAACAACATCATACTTGTGTTCACCTGAATATCCAAACACTGTACTTTGAGCTAGAGAAATCCAACATGCCTCTACCAGTCATAGAAATCAATGTAAACATTGCTTGATCATTTCTTCCCACTCACCATACAACTCCACTAACTCTCTCTTTCGTTGAAGTTTTTCAATAACCCCAAAGTCCCTGTCACAAGGTAGGAAGCTGTGGCATCTTATTGGCAGCTGGTGAACTATCTTGTCAAAGCGACCATTGATAACTAGTGTCTGTAGGAAATGGACCATTATTTGGTTGTGATTTTGACCGCGGCATCCGTCGGTGAACAGGTATAGTTTTCTTGCTGTGTTAGGTATGTTTGCTTTGATATAATGTGCCAAGCAGCTCAAAACTTCATTCATACCTCGTTTAGCTTGTGTTTAGATCATGTGTACATTGTGCCTTTCCCTGATTTTGCCGAGTGCACTCCAAAAACAAAGAGCCACAGCTGCCTTGAGTTGAATACGTCACCCGTAGGTACGTGCGGAAATGGCATATTTTGTTTAAAATCAAAACATAGACATTCAGTGTCCTGCTGGTCTCTGGCTGTCTGGGCACACGCAGACAACGTAAAAGACCTTGGCTTTCTGCTTGTGGAGACACTTCTTGCTCTGTAAATTTTTTCTTACTGCAGTGTTTTTTTCAGCACTGATTTTTGCATCAAATTCAGTGCATTGGCAACAGACATCAGTCCTCAGCCTACCAAAGCCATAGTTGAAGTTGGATCTGAAGTAATCGTAGTAAAATTGATATGTAACTTCGCATTGCACCTTCTTCATGTCCAACCCACGTTTGTACTCCAGGTACTGTTCTGGATAAAACAGTTCCAAGAACAAGGTGTACATTTTAGGTATACTTAACTCACATGATAAGTATCAGCGCTTTTTCCTGTTCCCTGCATAGTGCGAAACTCGAAAGGGGAAACTTCTGATATGGGCATCCACCTTTTCTCTAAGTTCGTCGGAGACACATGGCTTGTTGTTGTGTTGTCCACATTTGTCCTTTGGGATACTTCCTTCTGCCATGTGAGCAAAAATACGACGCACCCATTTGGTGCCAGTCCCGTGAAGGCTGGCAAAACCTTCCCGACGGACCATTTATTCTTCATTGCCGATCTTTACCTTGTACTTGAACTGAAACTTCTGTTCACGTGCAGCGACTTGATTCTTTGGGCACCGTCTTTTAGTTTCAGTGGATGATATCAGTGCTGATAAGTACGCATCCTGCAAATCATGATTCGCAATCTCATTAAAATTTTCCAAAATGACGTCCTTTGTAGCCAAAGTGAATGACTCAAGACATCTTCTTCGACACCTGAAATGAAGCAAAAAAAATTAAATTAAAACAAAATTTAGAGGACTACACCTAAATTAATATTTTATGGTAAGTAGTGTTTCCAGCGATCAACTGCACTCTGCAGAGCTATTTCATACCTGCATTTATCTCCAGTTTTCTGGGCACTGACTTGATCTCCCTCGACGTCAACATATTCTTTTCCTTCAACTCTTAGACGCTTTTTTTATTTTTTGCCCATTCAGTTTCATTCCTCTTTCTTTTTGGTCTTATTTCATCGTCAGCATCAACCACACGCTCTGCAGGGCAGCCATCTTAAGTTAGCAAATTACTCTGCTGCCCTCTATTGACCAAACAGGAACTTTAATTCAAAAGGGGCCCAACTCCTGGAGTTGGGCCATTATTGAATTAACTTCAACCTATTAGCTGTGCAATGGAGCACTTTTGTATAAAAATTGGACCCTTCTAGCATGGACATGCATTGCTTGGTAGATAAAGATTAAGTTTACTGCATAAAGTGAAAATAAAAAAACTGTGGAGTTGGGCCCTTTTCGAATTCACTGATTCAATTGTATATGACATGTAACAGGTTACTAATGCATTACTACGTTTATTTAATATACAATCTACACATTAAACAAAATGGCATAGCATGTGATAATTTTTTTAAAGAAAATGTCTCGAAAATGGAGTTTCTGACAGTTTCTAAAAATTTTATGTCAGAAAGGTATTTCTGACGAGACGGTTGAAATCATGGCTTAAACTGCAGTAGAAACTGTCCTGTCAGAAACCTGCCAACCCTGTACCCACCACTGTTTGATCCACTACCAACTCGGTCATTTCCACTGCTACAGAGTTTGTTTCCACTACAGCTACCACTGGTTCTCCATGCAACGTCTACCAACTGAGGGCATCAGCACTGGCATTAGAATGACCACTACAGTATTTGATACTGAAGTCAAACTGAGCAAGCTGGGCTACCCAGCACAACTCTTTAGCTCCCAGCTTTAATGTTTGAATATAGCTGAAGGGATTATTATCTGTACAGACTGTGAATTGCGACCCGAGTAGATAGGGACAAAACTGATTTGTGATGACCCATTTCAAAGCAAGTAGTTCTTACTTGATGGAACTAGTTGGCGTCATTCCTCTCCACCAGCCTCAAACCGCAACTAGCATATGCGATGACTTCCATGTTCTAGGGAAAGTACTGCACCCAACCCTTGGAAGCTGGCATCGGTCTCGACAATGAACGGCTTCGAGAAGTCTGGGTAAGCTAACACAGGGGTCAACTGTTCCTTCAACCTCTGGAATGCCAGACTACAATCTTAATTCCACTTTTCGTGGACGAGTTGGCTGTCCCATGGTATCTTTCTCCTGGTAGCCTTCATCGTGATTGTCGCTATGCCTATATGCTGGTGGAGAGGCTTAGCTATATGGGACAAGGAAGGTACATATCTACGGTAGTACCCCGCCAATCCAAGGAAGGATCATAGATCACTCTCACTCTTTGATTTCTGCCATTCTTGTACCGCCTTTACTTTGTCTGGGTCTGTTGCGACTCCTTCCGCAGACATGGTATGTCCCCAGAAATTAACCTCTCACCTGAACAGGCTACATTTCTTGAGTCCAAAGGTCCGTAATTTACTGATGACTGATTACTCGCAATGTCTCGCATAACATACTGATTCGCAATGCAAGTGTCAATTTGTGCAGAAGTGGTTGCATGTTTACTCTTACGCCACAATGCCAAAGTGCAGCAATTGGGTATGTCGTTTGGTGGCACGTGGGGAGCTTATGTCATCGGAACAAATGCCTCTACACTGATTTCATCTTTGGCAGCAATCAGTCACTGGCAAGGACGAAGTAGTTTGTACAACTGCATTTTATATCAAATTAGCACAGATTAGTAAGCACTGTAATGTACATCACTAATACAGTCCAACCAGCTGTGGCCGATGGGCTGAATCGGCAGGGTGGGGGCGATAACTTACGCATTTTGAAAAAGAAACACTCAATGAGAGAGAAAACTTCATAACAGAAGCAATAACAATATAAAATATTTTGTTTACGGATTAACCGAAATTGGAATTGACTTAAGTTTTGTCATGGTATTAGGCATTTAGATGTAGTGTAACCTGTCATCATTGTCACTGGCAAGTTACTGCTGGCAAGGTCACTTCAGTAGCTTCAGCCTGACAAAGTCACTTTCTTCAGCGATGATGTGGGTTTTGGTGGTTTCTGGCGAGCCGAGAGCCTTAACAAACATTTTGCAGTTCCGCACCCAGGTGAAGGCAATCTTGTTTTCTTTTTGTAGCTTGCGTGCAGTTCTCACCAGGTGTGTGTTGAAGGTGTGCATCAGGTGTTGTTTGAAGTCCTGATATTATGACATTTTCCATTCGGGAATATAGTTCAAGGTTGTTTACATGGCTTTGAAGGTCTCTTAATTTTTCATTCTTTTTGGCGTTTTTTTTTTTTTTTTTTTCACAAGTGACAGTATCTCTGAGATTTCTCTCTTCAATTGCAGGATTTCATCCAGCTTGTCGCTGATGAAGTTTACTGATCTTTTGAGGTCATTGATCTCTTCGGACTGTTCAGGCGTTGTTATTTTGTCATTGATACATATACCTTTCGGCATTGTTGTTGGACCACCCATGCAGGTTGTCTATGGCAGTTCTATAGAGTTCTCAAATTACACACAGCAGTTGCGGGCCAATTGTGTCTAGGGGCAGGCACTGTGTAGTGCGTCTTTGTTTGATTGACCAGGTCTTTGCAATAGGACTGTTAATACAATTGTCAAGTTGTGTCTATTTTAGACGTACGCATTCATATATTAAGTTCACTAACCACAACACTGTCATGGTCGAATGAACTAAAGCTTCTGGTAGCCCACAGGCAGACAGGTACAGCGATCCAAATGCTTACTTTTCCATCACACTTGCCTGAATTTCTGTCCCAAAGGATTCGAGTACTGATGCACCAGGAGTTTATGTGAACATATGTACAGTTTCTGTGAACATATGTACAGTTTCTGTCAACAAACGATGGCAAATAATCCACAAATTTCACACTAAATAGGAGCACCATTTGGCACAACCACATGAAGCATGATACTTACAACACCTATCAGCTACTTCCCTCTGTCTACTTCCCTCTGTCTACTTCCCTCTGTCTACTTCTGACCTGACCTACAACACTATAAAATATGTATTATAACATCCAAGCCTGTCTCACCAAACACTCACTAGCCAATCATAATCTCTCACTTTCCCACCTAGTTTGAACAGACTAACCATCACAACATGTTTCTCATGAGGCAACAGTCCCTAGGTAATTAATTAACACTTATACTTATCAATCTGGTGACACTGGACCTTGGCTCTTATTTACCATGTCCCAGCACTAACACTGGCAGGATACTTAAAACATGTAGTTAGGTATAATAAGTATATAATTATTGCAAATAATTAAAAAGTACTAATACTGCACATAATATGTCATCGTAATGCACATAATGTAACTACAACAAGTCTAAATGTCTGGTGATCACTGAAACACTAGACCTGTATTAAATATATCAATAGCTTAGTGTAAATTATGAACACTATATAATTATCATTCATGTTAAAAAATAAATGTCTGTACACCATGCCTTGTATGCATGCCAAAGCACACACAAAAATGTTCTCGCATCTCCCTAAGTACGAGGAAAGTTCATCATTAAAACACAGTGTGTATAGATGATGCAGCAAAGAGAAGGTGTCCATTTTGGCCATGCATAATATTCATAAATGAGACAGTAAAATAAGAAGAACATGCAGAAGAATAATTATTTAAGTCCTGGATTACAGACCTTTTTGAAAACATTAGAAATCAGCAGTGTGGCCATGCATGTAAGTTTAATGATTGTCTACAGAAGGTCAAGTAATCGGAGTACATAAATCAATATATGCCTCACTTAGATTACATATTCTGCCTTCTCTGCGTTTTCCCGGGTACTCTCTGACCCCTCTATCTATGCATTATTCCTTCTCTTCAGAAGTGCATTTAATTTTCTCTCTACATCATGTCACACATACTTTAAACCAACAGTTTCTATAAGGCCTCATCTCCCTGACTTATCCTGTCGTCTAATAGTGTCTCCGTTGTCATCTTTATATATTATCTACAAACATCATTTACGGATATTCATACTAATATTTTTATTATTTTCTTTATGTTCTATTTTACTAGCTCCACTAACTCTTTACCTAATATCTGGACACTTCTCAGTGTTATCTTAGGCTGCACCACCTACCTCAGGTCCATCACTGACAGTCTGCTATATGTGTCCATTTGACATCCATTTGTCACTTCTGCAACTGCGTCCTGCATCCTCCATTGCCACTGTATTCTGTGACTGATGCAGATCACCCATCTCATGCACTCGCATTTCCCGCAGTCACCGGTCTCTCGAGGTCGCTTCACCCGCAGTCGCCTGTCTCTTGCAGTTGCTTCTCCCGCAGTTGCCTGTCTTGCGGTCGCTTCTCTCTCGTCACATGTTTTTTTCTAGCTCGCATCTCTTCCTCTCCTGCAGTCATATTTCTTGCAGTCACATTTCCTGC
This sequence comes from Lamellibrachia columna, assembly GCA_963662155.1. NCBI lineage: Eukaryota > Metazoa > Annelida > Polychaeta > Sabellida > Siboglinidae > Lamellibrachia > Lamellibrachia columna. Next base: position 34,798,579 of record OY759266.1, on the reverse strand, counting down.
AGTCTCATTGCAGGCTTGGGCTGGGTGTGAGCTGTGGTTCAGTTGGCTGGACTGCATGTCAGTTTACTTTACCCATACACTATAATAGTCATAATACCCAAATTTGAAATAAAACAAAACTAACACATAATCAGAGAAGATTCCCTTACCCGGATTCTCCACCAGTTTGTCATAGCAGCATTTTGGTCTCCCTCCCTCCCTCCCTCCCTCCCTCCCTCCCTCTTATTACTTATAAATCTGGTGATGCTGGACCTTGGCTCTTATCTAAAACATCCCAGAAATTACACCCCAGTACTGACACTGGCAGGATACTTAAAGCATGTAGTTAGATATAATAAGTATAACTTATAGCAAACTGATGACATAATTATATTATAAAACTGATGTGGTAACAATTATATATTATAATGAGCCCTACCACATCAATAATAGTTCATTATCTATATTTTCTAAATTGCATTACATTACTCTGGGTGCTGCCATCATGTGGTGGGTAACTAAACTAATCCAACCAACAAGTGACTATGTCTCACATAGTTGCTAAAAGCATGTATTTTAATGTTCAACACGAGTAACTAAGAATAACAGTTTCCCCAGTATTGCTAAAATCAGACAGTGTTTACTTTTATCCACAAGTGCACTGTGGGTAATCTGAGATGAGGGACAAAATGAGAGAGACACCGGCTTCTTCAAGTGAGAAATTTATAAGAAAATGAGAACTTTGCAAGTTCAAAAGGACACAATTTTCACAATATAATGCAAATTTGAAAAGCTGTGCAGGAACTTGAACTTTAATATTCTAAGTTGTTTTTAGATCTTTTCCTCGTGCAGCTAGATGCAGCACTTGGAAGACAATCTCACTGAATCTATTCTAGAGATCTACGCTACTAAACAGTATAAATGATAATACATCCAAACTTGATGGTAAATACATAGGCTTACATAGTAGACCAAGTTGTTTACTGTTAAGGTCAGCACTGGAAGAGTAGAGCACGAGGGCTGCTCTGTTGACTAACCAGGGGTCAGGCACGAGTCATATGGGGTCTAGTGACCATAATTTGACCTACATCATAAAGTTGCCTTACATATTGCAGTTTGGTATCTGAGGCTTGGACGCAGTTAACTTACTTTCTTAGCAGTCCCCTGTGCACTGCTTAAGATACAGGTATGTTTATGTGTGTTTATGTTTATATGTGTTTATGTTCTTATGTGTTCATGCATTTGTATGAGAATGCTAAATGGAATGTTTATATGAAACTATGTTTTCCAGTATGCCATTTGAAAACTGGCTGGCTTCAGCTAAAATATCAGATGGCATTAAATTCTAAATAATTAGGGGAAGGGCGGGTATATTGGACCACTTTTTATATCAATGGAAACTATCAATGTTGCACTTTCCACTATTTAATTTGAAACTCATCAGTGATAGGCACCAATAGGTACAATATGGCAACTATTCAGGGTTGAAAAAAATCATGATTTTTTCGGAAAAAATCGATTAAATCGGATTTTTTCGATTAAATCGATTTATTTGATTTTTTCAACATTCTCGACAAATCTTATAAGAAATAATATGTAGTTCTGAAAATAAATAAATATGTGGAATATCATAATATACCCAATGGGCGGAACATTTCATTCCTAGCCTTTCTAAAGAATTAAAACAAAGTTGTTATGTACAAATTTAAACTTTATTAAAAAATATGTACAGTTAAATCAACTGGCAGTAGCACGCAACAACACAGACAATCAGTTTGTGGTGCATGTGATTATTCATTATTGTTAGCCTGATTATTGTCATCTTCATTTTCATATCAGTTGTCAGAGTCCGAAGCAATGTTCACATTTAGAACTCTGTATATAAACACAAGTTTGGCCACTTTTGCTACTCCAAGCCTGTTACGCAGTTTACTGTGTACTAGTCCAAATGTTGAAAAGGCTCGTTCCACATCGGAGCTTGATGCAACTGAGCACAGCAAGCATTTAATTAACTGAATGAAGTCTTCATTAAAGCGTCCTTCCATTGCCATCCACCATTCCACTGAACTCACTTCAACCAAGTAACTGTCCTCAAACATGAAAGCTTTGAATGGGGCACTTCGAGCTCGAAACTTAACAACTGTAGAGATGCAGTCTGGATAATACTCGCGGCAATAAAGCATAGCACTGTCAACATGTTCTGCATCCAAAGTGTTCCCGTTTACCTTTGGATCCAGAATGTAGGCCAGGTAGTGTGCATCAGTGAGACTAGTGGATTTGCGTGCAATGAATTTCTTATGATCTGCTGTAGATAGGAGTGGAGTGAGTTTTGTCTCGAGTTCTGACCAGATGTCTACTGCCTGACTCAGTGTGCATCTGGATTGTTGCAGCTTGTCCAAAGCAACAGCTATCGGGACCATTCTTTCCAGATAATCTTCAGCATTACGCTTTAGCGCAAAATCTTTCACCTTCGCTGCGATCTGTTTATCAATACCTTCCCTGTGATTTTCACACACGAGAAGTAGCACTGCCCAATTGTCCAAGTAACTTTGCAGTGTATCGACAAGGCTGTTCCACCGTACTTCTTGTGGCACGACAAGTTTACGTCCACCGGCTGCTTTATACCACGCAGCTGGAAGATGTGTGTTTCTAAAGTACTTCACTATCTTCACCACATGTTCTTTCACGCCACTGATTTCAATGTCCTTTGACAGCAGATTCATCTGATGAGCACCACATCCATATGTTACCACTGAAGATAATTCATCATCGTACCCCAGCATATTTCGCATTTTTGCCATATTTGCAGCATTGTCAGTAACAAAGCTGCCCACTTTACAGCCATATTTGAGTTCTGTCGACTGGATAGCAGTTTTTGTGATTCCAACCAAGTATTCTGCTGTGTGACTGTTACCGGATGTGTCGATTGTGTCGGTGATGTATACTTCCCCTTCAGCAGTGGTGATAGTCGCACACACTATCGGCTCATTGTGGATATTACTCCAGCCATCGAGAGCCATGCTGACGGTCGAATTGCGCAACTTTGTCCGGCAGTCATCTTGTAGCGAGTCGTGTACCTTTTCAATCATTTTGTCAGATATGTCTTTTCGTGATGGAGGTTTGTACCCAGGTCGAAGCATATGAAGTAGTTTATGGAACTCTTCATGATCAGCAGTACGGGAAGGAATGTTGTTGGCAAAGAAGAATCTGGCAACTTGAATATCTAGTTTTTCTTTCTCAGAGGAAGACGTTTTTTGTACATACGACTCGATCAATCTCGGTCTCTTTCTCATCGGTGACTGCATCGGGTTGGATGACGGCATGGCCACACGTTGTGGCATTTTGTCTGTCACGTCTTCAGGTGTGTTTGCTTCTAGACCTTGGTCTAGTTGCAGTCCGCATATATCCACGTGACACTTCATCCTGGCAACAATTCCTTGGATGTCCTTGGAGCATCTTTTACACTTTGCTCGGCAACCCGTTTTACCAATTTGTACAACTTTCTCAAAATAATTCCACACAGAATCTAGTTGACGTGGCATGGTGACACAACCAGTCAACCACAATGTGCAATCGCAATGACCATCAGAATGTTCTGCCTACTAACTTACTAAGCCTAGATACCAGACTGCCCTGCGTCATGCCTTGCTGCCCTTATTCCCTGGCTTCTCAGTAGGATTGGCAGTCCCTTCCCTCAAGAAATATGTGGCTTCACCGTGAAGCCACATATCAACTGATTAAATCAAAGCATGCAATTAGCTGCAGTCAGTTGGTCCTTTGCAGGTGACAATACAGATAAAGGTATGCCTCTCTGCCCTCTTCCCATTCAGTCAAAGTCATGCCTCGGTGATCACATAATCTGAAAAAAAATCTAAAAAATCAATATCTTGATTTTTCCATATTGATTTAATCGATGATTTAATCGATGATTTAATCAATTTGATTAAATCAACGCCAACTCTGCAACTATTCGACCAGGCATTTGGGAGAAATTAGAAATTTGGATTATGGCATATCGCTCCAATATAGATGACCATTCGTCTATTATTGGACCACCTTTACGTTATATTGGACCGGGTGGTCTATTCAATGGATCTCTTCGTTGGGAATATCGTTTTCTTTGCTGGTTGGTTTAGGAAATGGGGCGTAGTACATTTTATGATGATATGAAATTCCCACAAATGCGTGATCAATGGATTCATTAATAAATTGCTAATAGATAAAATGGCTGCAAAAAGTGTAAAGAACTTTATTCAACGAAGGTATCAGTATTAGCCGTCAAGTATCTTCTTGTCATCCTCCATCGTTTGCCCACAGATGGGGTGTCGCAGCTCGCAATACCAGTGGTCCAATATACCGGAACATGGTTCAATATAGCGGATCACACAGTGATGAACCCGTAGGTAGATATCTACAAAGCTAATTAAACTTTGCTGTTCAAACCTTCTTCATTCATTGTGTATATACTTATTTCACTGCCCACGTGCCTCGGTTAGCTGAAGCATTTCAAACTACTGTCCCACATCACTTTGTTTACACACACAAATGTTATATCAGAAGGTAAAAACTAATATATGCTCACCTTTTTTGAAGTCTACGCTGAGTCTGCCATTTTTTACTATCGATGAACATTTTATTTCAAAGTCAGTCAGCAGATGGAGCCACATTACCTTCAGTATCGTAGTGAGGGATATATGGCCATGGTCCAAAGTGACGGATGGTCCAATATACCCGACCTTCCCCTAGTATTTAGTGGGATCAAGGTCTGCAAAATCACCAGGAGGATGGTTTATTTGTATTTTTCTTTAGCAAATGGACAGCCAAATTTTAACTGTGACTAAAATGTTTACCTTAAAGGGAAACAAAGGTCATGTTTTTCGACCGATGCACCTCAGGGTTAATAGATGTTATATACATTTTGGGCACTAGAGGGCACCACACAGTATCTAATTACCCGCTAGAGGGCCAGGAGACTTGCATAGTTGCATATATTAAAACAATGATCATGACATGGGGGGGGGACTCTGTATAAAGAGGTGACACAGGAGGACTGGGGTCTTCTTCCAGGTGGGTGTTGGGTCTGTGATTGTGTGGAAGGCTCTCGGTCAGGGTAGATGCTCGGGTAGCACTCTCTTTCATATCTTCAAGTTAAATTTTACATAGCTGTGTCTATTTCGCAGCCATGTATTTTACCTGATGTTAAGTTTATATTCGTTGTAATGAATTGGTGTGCAAATTGGATTCGCTGCGTGGTCTTGCTCAAAAGAGCACGGAGATAGCAGCCATAAGTGGTTACATTCACTCTAATCCCCACCCTGTTGGCTGTTCCCATTAACAGTGATTAGTAAATTGGGACCCGTACAACAATATTGTTGTACTGGTCCCATTTTACGAATTACTATTAATGGGAACAGCCAACAGGGGATGGGGGATTTGCATACACATATTCCTATACTTACCAATATGATATGGCCATGCTATACAAACTCAACTAACATATTTTGGCCTTTGTTTACTAAACTAGTCCTCTTTCTGGCAAAATAACATGTTTGTTTGAGACTTTCTGTTGGTTCGGCCTCCCTTACCATGTCACTTGTAGTCTTGGTTACTCCGATTTCATAGAACTGCGCATGTGCTTATTGGTCACGCTGATTAACATGTCAGCCCTCAGTCAACCAGAGAAATGATTGGAATCTCCCACTTTTAGAACACAGTCACTGGCGTGATATTCTTGAATTTAGTTGCACGTGGTTAATTTGTCTTAAAAAAGTATTACTTTTGTTTGACTTTAAATGAAAATATATCTAACATAGGATTGTGTAATTTAGCTTACCCCGGGGTAGTGGTCACAGGTAATTATCACTCGTTTAATTCTGCCATGTTTTGTGTACGAAATGGAGATGTTTTTGTTACAGAATGGACTCTCTCACTCACACTTCAAGACACAGCAAACTGGTAGAGGACGTACGCTGCAAGATTGACCGTCTCGTGGACGCCATCCACAGAATTACAACCACCAAGAGGCAGATGCAGGAGGGTGTTACTGAGGTGAGACCGTGAGGGGGTAGAAGAGAAGGGGTGTGGCCCAGAGTTGGAGTCAAATAATTTTTTTTTCAAATACAAATGTGTTGCATTTTTTTTATTTCAAATACCAGTAGAAATCTCTCTCAGTATGTTCACCACTTTTGCAGAATACGTCACTCATTACACATACTTTTCCACACCTCCCTATCTTTCACTCAGGCCTGGGGTAAAAGTAATATGTAATAGTAATAGTAACGATTACAACTGTTCAAGTAATAGATGGAACAGAATGCAATGTAATAGTAATTGTAATAGTAAGCAAAGTAATAAATAATTGAGTTATTACTTTGCTATTACAATTGAACATTTCATTCACACAAAAATAAAATTTCATTGAAAATAATCAGACCAAAAATTCTGTATTTTGACATAACATGACTTGTTAACATTTTCAATTTGGAACCTTTTTTGTTGTGATAAAATGGTTTAGTATCCGAATCATGACAGTCATTGAACTTTAGCACTATTAGTGGGTTTCAAATCCCACTGCTGTCGCTTTGAATCTTTGGCAAGTTTGATCATCCCACGTTGCCACAGTTCACTCGGCTGTATAAATGAGTACCTGGCAATGCAGACAGAGGTGGAAATGTGAACGAATAGTCTTCGCACAATTGCAACGTAGCTGAATGGTTCCCAGAGAAGTTGAGATGGTCCTGGAATGAACAGGTCTGCCAGGGGTGAAGTGTAAAGTGCTTTGAGTGTTCCTATGGACTGGATACTGTGCTATATAACAACTTACCTTTACCTTTTATTAGCAGGAGACACTGTGACAGTGTGACTGCTGCATGGCTAATTGGTCATTTGAAGCCAGGTCCACCAGCTATCTATCCTTTTCACACAAGCCTATTCATTCATTCACTGAAGCAGGATAAGGGTTCCAGGCTTCCAGCACTAAACAGACTGTCTTTAAAGTCTAAATCAATCATTGCCATCTCCCAACCCTAGCTGCCAGCCTGCCATGCTGGGTAATGTTTGAACAAAATCCAGGGGCTTATACCAACTTTTCTGAGTTTTTCTCAGTTGGTAGCTAGCTTGCACACTATTGTATGAAAAACATCCTATCCTTGAGCCAATAATTAACTGTCCACCAAGCAGCAGCCGAGCAGTATGGGTCTACTATGGGATAATCTGACTGTGTTATGTGACAGTGACATTGCTTTTCTGTTTCATTCCAATGAATATATGAAACTTCTACATCCGACTGGAATTGCATGAGGTTAATTTAATAGGGAAATTTAAGTTAATTGTAAGTTTAATTGCCAGCAATATCTATCGCCCAGATCAATGTTGTTTGAGCGATGCAGTGTTCCAGAAGCTCATGTCAGTTATCTTTTAAAGTAATACAATCTTGTTCTGATGTTAGATATGTGATGTGATGTGATATAAAACACCTAGAGATCAAGTACAGAGAGACTACAGACAGGACATCAAGAGATATTGTGTTGACAACGATCAATTGACACTAAAGTAAACAGTTGTTTTGCCTCCAAAATAAAGTATAAACTGTCACCTAAGTATTTGTTGTTAGTTTTTCATAAAATGTTAGTACAGTGTATTGATGATACACCCATCAGTTAATTTGAATCTAAGTAAGTGATTAAGTATGTAAAATGTTTATTTGAAAGAAAATAGTTCCTATGGAAAATGTAATAGTAAATAACTTTAAATGTAATAGTAATGGTAATATATTACATTGCCTTCAGCATGTAATAGTAATAGAAAGGAAACTAAGTAATAGTAATCTATTACATTGCAATGTAATAGACCCCAGGCCTGCTTTTATTTTCATGTTACTTCTTTTCGTGTGTCCGAACCACATCAGGTTACATTTATAGGCTTTGTCCAAAATTGATGTTAGACCATTGATTTGGAAGCCATACAAAGACACTAATTCAAATACAAAAACACAGGGTTAATTTCAAATGTGTGAGAAACTGTGTAAAAAGGGCCAAATGACTGTCAATTGCGATTGGGCTGGTAAAATATTATTAATTAATTAAGCATAAAATAATTGCTCTATATGTTTTTCCGGTTTGCAATGTTCGCTAAAATGCGATTTTGGCGAATATGTGTGTTTTCAAACGTACAAAAAATACTGTTCATCTTCCCACTGATGTTGTTTCACAGTGTACGTTGCAGGTGAAATCTGAGATTCACTCAAGTGTGTCCAGCCAGCTGTCAGCCATCCGCACCCGAGAGGCCTGGCTACTTGACCAGGTGGATCAGCAGTGTCAGGTGAAGGTGGACGCACTGACCACACAGGGCGACACCCTGCAGCAGTCCCTTGGTCACCTGCGTGGCCTGCTGCAGGTCAGCACGAGTCAGCCGGACGATGTATATGACCGCAGCGATGACGTAGACTCACAGATTGGGGAGGTTCTGGAGAGGTTTGTGTGAAAGCAGTGTGTTGGTTTGTGTGTTGTGACAATTGTGTAGATCACATATCTTTGTATTGTTGACAAATATAGAGCTTTTCATGATTGTTGCCATTTGGACTTGATGCTCTGTTATTCATATATATTGACAAACACAGGTCGTGTCGTGTCGTGTAGCATAAAAAAAACTTTGTTCAAAACACTCAAAATTGTAAGACAGTCGAATTTCAGAAAATCCGCATAAGAGTTAGGATAAATCATACATGGTTTGTGATTACCCATTTGTGTGTTTGTAACCCACAGCACTAAAGACAAAGACCTTCAACCCGTGACAACCCTGGGGTTGCAGTTCAAGGTTGACAATGCTACCTTACTCCGGGCTATTCACAACTACGGCTGTGTTGATCCAAACGGCATGCCCTTTGATGCGTTCGTCCACCCCGACTGGACCTCGGTCAGTCTGCCGCGGGCTGTGGAGGAGTACGATGACCCCAGCCATCATGTGCTCTACAAGACAGTGGCAGAGGTCCGCCAGACACAGACAGACGACAACAGTGTAAGCTACTGTCCTTGCTCTTGTGTCTGAATGTCACTTATTCCAGGTGGGTTACTCTACCGCACACTACCACCAAGACTTGTATAATAAATGTGTAACGGTGGACTTGTAATGGTCATTGCAATGTTTTATTTATAGTGACTTCATGTGTGTAAGTTAAAACATTTATCTTTGTCACATCAGTTTGTGCACAGGTAACAGGTATAAATATTGTTTGTTTGAGGAAAATGTTCTTGTAATTGAGCGTGCAAGTAAATACAGCCAATAAGGTATATTACTTACTTACTTACTTACTCACTTAGTCCTCTTCGCTCAAGGCAGAGCATAGGGCCGAAATGACTCTTTTCCAACGCACTCTGTTATTTGCTGCTTTCTTCATTTTTTTCCAGGTGGTTCCAAGTTCCTTTACTTCCTCGGCTATTCATCTCCTCCTAGTAGTTTTAGGTCTACCTGTTTTTCTTTTTCCTTGTCGGCGGTCTGACATCCCGAGGGCTTTCATCACGTGTTGCACTCCAAGGAGGCATCATCTTGGGTTGTTGAGTTAGTTGTGTAGTTTCGGTTTCTGCAATCAGCTTTACCCCTGGATGGGTGATTGCCCCAGTCAGTGGGGTTTTCTGTCAGGGTGTCCTTCCCTTAGCCTGTTTACTGTGTCTGTCCCCTTGTCACAAGACTCAGGTGCAACAGGGTCCACCATGAGAAGGTACAGTTGGACTTGCTCAGGAGAGGTTGTGTGTCACATCACTGAGCCGTTTGGACCCTGACACTTGCGTTGTCTATGTTATACAGATTCAGGTGACTGTGCCGCGGCTACATACTGTGGCAGGGGATTGGCTCTGTATCCCTTCGTCTCCCGAACCCTGTCAGCAGCCCACAGAGCATGCCGCCTTCAGCTGGAACATCCCTGACTCTCTCTCCCATCTGTCAGACTCCGCATCGTCCGGCAGTCTCCAGCGATGGCTGCTGGACATCCAGAACGAGGCTGACGTCGATGACAATGATGGCGGCTTTGAGCTGATTGGTTGTGATCAGCCAGGTAAGAAATGGTGCCTTAGTTCTCCGAGGGTCGTTGTCATTTCATGTCTTCCTTCAATGTCCTGTGGCACACACAAATGTACATTCATTTATATTGTTGCACTATCAATGTGGCATTATGTAGACTGTCAGACTGCCGCTTACACATAGGACTGTTGCAGTTCATTGTCATTTAAAGGTGGAAAGTAGAAAGTCTGGTCCTTTTTATTGTAAAATCCTCCGATGTAGTATAAATTATGTCTATTCTGTACTAAAGATTTTGTTGCCCAAATGTGTTTTAATGAGCCACAATTTTTTGTATATAGTTTAACCATTATCTGATTGTGAATATTGACCTTTCCATGCTGTATGCTATGTAGATTTGTAGACTCTAAATTAAACCGATACTCTCTGATGCCATATAAAATCAGTAAATCAAGAATATGTATAATTTACCATCCACACGTTTCTTTTGATTGTAGCAGAATCGAATGTTAGCTCACAGAAACAGGCTGAGTTACACTTACCTGACACCATGACAGTCTTCCAAGAAGTAATCAAGTCTCCATCGTCGTCATGGTTACAGAACACCACCCTGGATAAAACAAATGCAGATGTGCACTCCTCTTTGTTTGAGGTAAATGTGTGCCAATGTCTGCAGGAGTAATTCAGAAGTAGCTGAGGATTCACTGTCTATATAGTGTTCTTCCTGCACGCAACGTGTCAATAACCAAGCTAGATGAATGTGGGTTGGGTACGGTGTGGAAGCACCATGTAGTGTAGAATCAGATTATAGACAATCTTCACATGGGCATGGTTTTGGATACATATAACGTACATTTGATGTTTTTGGAAAGCAACAGTCTAGTTTTTTCAACGTGGGTCAGAATCAACCCAGATAATATTCAGGATGACTGCCGGGTACCATTAAGATTGTTCTTATTACGGTATTAGAGAAAATTTGTATAATGTTTTGGCATTGTCGCATAGATAGTATAATTTGGAGTTAATTGGTGATTAATTTTTCAACGTATAATGGTCACATTCGCTCCTTCGCTGATACTTGTTATAACATGTTCAGTATATATGCCGCAACTCCTTCTAATTTTGAGAAGGAAAATACTCATAATTGCTGGTGGTTCTTAAACATCCCCATGTAATTATTTTCAAAGTCTACCCATTCAGAGATTTTCCCACTAGAAGTTTATCCCATGATATCTCCAAGACTGTATCTTGCCACAGTTCACTCAGATGGATAAATGTGCACTTGACTGCAGACAGAGGTGGATATATGAACATATAGTCTTTGCACAGTAATTGCAGCGTGGCTGAATTCTTCCCAGAGAAGTTGAGATGGCGTTGGCATGAACAGGTCTGCCTGGGGTGAAGTGTACAGCGCTTTGAACAGTCCAACGGATACAGTGCCATATAAGAATGTACCTTTACCTTTTTTTTGCCTATAGGACAACCCGAGGGAAGCAAATCCAAATGGGGAAGCTGACCCGATCCCTGCAACAGAATCTATGGCAGACTGGATCCAAGTGGCAAGCACCTCACGACGTCCCATGTCAAATGTGTGCCGGTCTTGTGAAGTGTCGTCTTCTGACATGAGGTCAGTGAGACGGCAAGAGGTCAAGGTCATGCATGACACCACAGTTGACAAGTGGCCCCTTGACCGACCATTGTGCAATCCATCAGCCGACCTGCTCTACTTTCGACACTTTGCCGTCGTTTTGGACAGCCCTTCATCTGATTGGCTGCAGCATGGTTATGTGTCATCATTGGCGACAGTGTCAACACCAGCATGTCAACACGAGTTGTTAAAACTGCAGATATCTGACTGGCTGATGCTTCAGAAAAACTGCATGAAAGAAATTCCCGCGCAGTCTTAGGATCGTGGAAGGGGGACAGTGTCTTCCAGTGAATCATGTGTATAGCGACCATCACATGCCTAGCAAATGCATCTCTTATGGCCACAGTTGATTGGACTATTTGCACATGCATACTATAATATATATATAATGTAAGTTGCATGTAATTTGTCTGCACTAAGATCACTTCCAATGTGTGTTTATCAAGTCAACACTAATCAGTGTAATATTGTGGCAGTTACTATATACAGCTATTACTATGTGTGGTCTGAAGTACAGGGAATGTGCAGTTGCAATTTGTATAAAGGTATTTTGCATAACATTTTCCTGAATGTTTCAGCGGCAGATTTTTTTAAGCTGACAAAATACATCACCATTGTCATGATGATGCATGCAATTATGAAGATGGTGGCAATATTAATGAAGGGTATTCAAACTAGAAAGGGTAAAGTACCAGGTAATATGGGTGTAGATAGATGTCATATCACAAGCCTGGGACCAAAAGTGCACAATAATTATAATACATATGGTTTTCTAATATAATACATTTTACATTTCCTGGAGTTGTTGACATGTGTCTGTGTTTGTGTGCAATTTCTTGTTAAATAATTATGCATTTAATCAAGTCTGTTTTCAAGGCAGGCCATTTATGTTATATAACACACATGTTGTCTCACACAGAGCACTTCATTGACTTCATGGCTTGGTGATAAATAAACTAATGTCTGGTATAATCATTAGATTTCAGTTGAATCCAGCCAGGTACTTCGAATTAGAATCTTTCATTTACTGCGCTCTTGATCAGTGTAAAATAAGTATTTCCTTCATTTGTAATCATAATTACTTTAAACGACAGTCACAATGAATAACAACCTTTCTCTGTGGCAGTGCTCAAGTTGTGGTAATGCAATGTTTCTCCTATTTCCAGTCACTGCTACAAGAGTTGTTTTATGTTTGTATAATACAGTAAGTAGATGTTCAGGAAAATACATTAATTTATAAATACTAATTTATCAACGCACATACATTATTAGTCATTAACGATTGTGAGCTGCTGTTTGTAAGCATACCATTAATCAATTATTAGTTTGCTGTTGTTTTACCAAATCGCAATAAACACATTGTATGATGCTATGTTTGTGCGCTTGTTGTTGTTTTAACTTGTAGCTGGGCTTGGGTGTTCTCCAGTGTAACGAGGTTTGGCTCGTGTCGAATAGTTGCAGTAATATATATTCTTGTAGTATGATAATAAAAATTAACATGTCCTCAAACAAAAGGTCGGGCCATGGCATCAAATTGTAGTGCACTAGGCATTTGCCAGATGTCACCACAAGTCAATGTGGTGAAACAATTTTGTATACGTCCACCTTGCTGTTTTTTATGTAGTCTCGATTAAACGGCTCTCGCTCGGCTTCATGAATCTGCTGAGAAGAGAGTCTGGCAACAGAAGCATGTTTTGACCATTACCGTCGTCAGGTGGCACCACTGATATACGCAAAAATTATGGCGTGTGTAAATGGTCTGTTTATTTTTAATTAAGTATAGATTGTGGTGCTATCATGTCAACAGAGACGGAAATTGTTGACCATAATACTGACCTTACAGTGACCTGATTATTTGACCTCCGTTGACCTATTTACATTGATAAATTACCTATTTCAACCATAAATAATTATGCACAACGGTGGTGCTCATAAATGTACTGGGGAAATGATGTACACAATTGACTTTACTACAGTGTGATCTTTTGATGACTGAATTATGTATAATTAAAGATGCCTCTTCAATTCGATTGTTTTGCTTGTCTTATTTCAAATTCATTTTGCAAAAATTCAAATCTACCTAGTATCCAGTATCCACTACGACATGCTAGCTCGTTTGTGCTATTAAACTAAACTATTAAATTATTACTTAATGCTTCAACAAGCATTACAACTGCATCCTCACCTGATTTATCCTATCGCAAATCTGGTTCATTCACACAAACGAACTAGCATATTGCGGTGAATACTATTTTTTTTTTTGCAAAATTGATTTGAAGGAGGCACCTTTGAGAAGGCACCTATAAGTGAAAATTGAAATGCTGAAAAATCACAATTTTCACCCTCGGTGAAATTTCATAACTTTGTCATGTGATCGGCGAGAGGATGGAAGTCACACCCATGATCGGCATTGATTCGCACAGTGTTTATCATTTTGGATATCCACTATATTGAGCCTTCCCAGGTGTATTATTATTATTAAACATTTATAATGATTCACTATACAGGTGCTACAGTTGTATGTATATAAGTAAAATACTTTAAAATGAGCTAAAACAGATAAAAAGAATAAATTAAATGAGCTAACTGGTTAAATAACTAAAATAAATAAGGTGCTAAAATTAGTAAAATAAATAGGTAGAATAAGTTAGTTTATAAAACATCATAAAATACATAAATCAAATGTATAGCTAAAATGTCACTGGAATATCACTGATGCAAAGTGCAAAGTTGCCTACCGGAACAATGTGTCTTTAATAGTGTCTTAAACGTGGCAACGGATTCAGCATTCCTGACTACCAGAGGCAGGGCATTCTATAGAATCGACACAGCCACCAAGAATAAACGACAAAGTCAATTCTTTTGATGATTTCAACAAAAATATGCACTTTTTAATTAAACCAACTGCAGATATTACTTAAACAATTCACACACTACATATTAGGACATCAACAAACTGGATTCACGATAGGCTAAATCAGTTGAGGATGCAGTTTTAAGTGACCCGTGGAGCTGGCATATTCATACAATCTGTAGTGTTTACTGTAAAATTATACAGAACACCAATATATTCTTGCATAGGGAAATAATTGTTTAAAAAAAACACAATTTATTATACATTGTGAGAGCTTTGTAATTTCCTGCATAATGCTATTTATAGTCCATTGTCAAAACTGGTTTATAGTAAACTGCAGGCTCAGTACATCAATATTCCTATCTCGCTGTGTCATGAAATATTATCCTGCACTTCAACATGAAATAATGTGAGGTAATGTTTATTTATTGTTCACTGTAGGTTGATATGAAGACATGGCGAAAGACAACACCCAAAGTAGTGCAGCAGTACAAGAACTAGTCGGCATCAGCCCGTCATGAAAGGAACTGTAAGGAAGACCATAATAGAACACTGCAGCAATATTCACAGTTCACTGTTTCATAAATCCAATCCATGTCAATGTTCACAGGACATTATTGGCTCATTGCAGCAAAGTTTACATGTTGTTCACATGACATTGTCGGCCAAGTGTACACATATTCACTCTTTCGTAAATCCATGCATGTGTAATGTGTGGATTTCACAGCCTGATATACAATATTTGGCTGATCTAGACATGCCAAAATTTCTACTGAAACTGTCATACAAAGTTCATTCTGGATGTCGATCCTCTTGGCTGGAGTAACTGTTGCAGCGCATAATCTTCTCGGAAGTCACTGGCCCTACAATGAGATAGTATTTTGGACTGATAATTTTCTGTGATTTTGTAACTGATGTGTGAAATGTTAGTTATTACTCTATGCATATTTACTACAAGGTATGGTTAAGGAAGTAACTCGAACTTGTCTAGTTCTAGTACCCATTGTTACATTGTGTAACAGATGGATATCAGTATTGATGCATGTCAGTATTGTTCATTATCACAGGTCAAAGTACATTAAATTTACAAATGTGTACAGGTAAAATGATGTCTGTCTGATTGATACTTATGTATATATGTGTTGCAGACAGTAGACAACCAAAACATGTTCACAATATAATTTAACCAAACAAAATGCATACTGTACACATGCACAAATTGGCTACCATTAATAATTGGCTACTTTAAAAGCAGCTTTGTCACAGTCGTAGAATTTTCAAGTTAATGATATTGCTATGCAGCTTACAAATTAGAGTGATACTAGCAGTTAGGAATGTACAATAATTAAATTAGTTAAGTTGTTAGCATTGGCACAGTAAATTGACTATGGGGATGGCATGGCGTAGGTAACCGAAGCATATTTTGTGTATTGGTTGGGCATGACAATTGTGAGTTGAAGTCATGTTCAGCAGGAAACTAAGGTGAATTGTTGAACAACAATGTCACATGTACACCACTAATATTTGGAGAAGCCAAAAAAGTTGCTCATCTGCCCCTGATATATCCCTGGGTGCAACTGTCATCATACCCTGTTACGGCGCCTATGATTGTTCGTAAATATCTGTGAAATGGATTTCAGTTATTGTTTTGTGGAAGGCTAGTTCTACTGAACCATTGTTATTTCTTATTTAATTAGGCATGTTGATCAATATTATTATTTATGCATATTATTTTACATCAGAACATCATAATTTATCACATTTCATGTGTGTACAACATAACAAGTGCCCAATGTGTTAAGTTGGTGGCACATAGGAATTTTTTTAATTATTATTAAAAACAGATCTTGTTATCATGTAATACTTGCCATACTTGTTACTGTTATGCTAATTTCATAATTGTCTATGTAGTATTGCACAGGCAGGAAGGTGTATAGCATCCACTCATTACAACCATTCCCTTCCTAACATACAAATACACAGTACACATCCAATGTAAGTGGATCAACCAATCAAGTATCAGACTCTTACAGGGGTTATTATTATTATTACAGGGGTTATTATTCGTGAATGATTTTCATTGAAAATGAAGTTCTCTGTGCCACTTCGCATCCATGTTAATAAGTATCACACACGATACATTCATGTGCACAAACACACCGCCAAGTTTGGAATGTGTCTATATATGGGCCACCCTTAATATTTTGTATCTGCTTTAATTTGTAAGTTATGGAACTAAAGTTCTCTATCATGACAGTAATATCCCATTTAGTAGTTATATCAATGTAATGAACATTGTAAAAAGCTATAAATTAAAATAATGTAATAAACTTAATTATTAATGTATGAAAAACAATAAGGAATTGTATAGTCAGTGTTTTTGTTAATACATTGTGGTTCAAGCAAATGGTAGTATGATACTGCTGATATAATTATGAAAGTTTCAATTACCATTCAGTAACGCAGTGAGCCCCAACAACTACAATTGTATATAGTCTCTCCTGAAAAAGTTCATCTGACATCATGGTCCTCCACTGTCCTGCAAACAATGCTTTGGGACTGTTTCACCCTTTACCTTGTCTCTGAAAAATAAAATTATTCACATTTAGAAGATGCTATTAAAAAATATATTAATATCTAGGCTGCTGACTGAAGCAATAATATTATGTCAATAAGCAGACAAAAACTATTGACACAGTAGTTGTTTTTGTCACTGAGTAAGTACAAATTCACTATGCAGCTTTCATGCATATACAGTGCGTGCATGTTTATAATTCTCCCCACAGAACGGCACATGTATGCAAAAATGGCACTCATCAAAACAAAAAATGACGAAAAAGGCACATTTGATTCAAGTTCAATGTTCAAATTGGTATATATATGTATATATATATATATATATATATATATATATATACATACATACATACATACATACATACATATATACATACATATATATATATATATATATATCAATTACAATTTTCTTCAACCACAACTATTTTGATTGACCAAGATGACTCAACGTTTCGACTGCCATCGTTGAGTAAGTAATCAACATAGTTGTGGTTGAAGAAAATCGTAATTCATATCAATCTAACTTATTTCTACACTTCAGGAACAGATGTAAATCTGAACTGAAACAAATCAGAAAAAAGCAAATTGAATAAAAAAAGTTGCAAAGTGAGGTGCATTCAGCTGAAGACATACATTAAAAAAAACTGACAGTTTAGTTTTTGCACACTAAATGCCCCTGAAGCCATAAAGAAGTAATCATCTTTTTTCTGATCAGAAAAATGTGTACTACCGGTAGAAGCAAGTTCAGGCCATTGTCCATTTGTCTGTTTAGTCGAGCATAGTGAAGGGTCATTCATCATGTCTTTGTTGCACTCACTGAGGACAGTGCCAAGAATAGCTAAATGCCTGATCATATGTAGTGATCACATGTAGTGATCATATGTAACGATCATATGTAGTGATCAAGGCAGCCAAATTACAGTCAGATTTAAAGGTCCAAAGTTTGATCGGTTTTATTGTAAAATCATGTTTACATAGGATCAACTAATTTTGAATGAATCGGGAGGAATGCTGAATGGAAAAAGTTGACAAGACCTACAAAGGCAAACAGGATAGCCATGTTGTTCTTGTTTCAATTATTTATTACTCCCAACTGTGCCTACCATGTAGAAGTAAACTTGTTTTATTAATTGCATTTTTGTTGTGATTGTAACCCCATGACTCCTCTATGTGCTGTTTATATAACCTGGTCCGCCCTGATCCGCCTTTTAGGCTGCCCCTGCTGAATAACAAGGTCGACATTCATTAACATACGACAGTCAAATTATATTTGTTATTGTGGTTCATTAAAGACATTTGGTGGTCATGATGTTTCCCTTGATATAGTCTACAATATATAACATAATTTTATGAGGAATAGATCAGACTTTGCACCTTTAAGATATTGTCTAGAAGTGGCTATTTTACCACCCAGAATTGTTCTTGGTGGGTGTGGCTGTGTATGTAAGTGGCTACAATGTATACGCATTTTTATGATGCCTGTATTACAACAACAGGTTACAATGTTTATATGCTTTACTATTTCAATAAATTGTGTAGATTATGTACCAAGATACAGCAACTTTTTTACTCTAACTGTATAGTTGATACAATAGTGTTGGCACTGATGGGTCTTTCCCTAGTTTCAGGAGTGGCACAACATGTGTTAGCCTCCACATACTTGTACTGAAGTATGTTGGAACTGGTGGGTCTTTCCCTAGTTTCAGGAGTGGCACAACATGTGTTAGCCTCCACATACTTGTACTGAAGTATGTTGGAACTGGTGGGTCTTTCCCTAGTTTCAGGAGTGGCACAACATGTGTTAGCCTCCATATACTTGTACTGAACATGTAGGGTACTGTACAGTGGTTGTTGCTATATTGTATAACATTGTGTGAGTGTGTGTGTGTGTTCATGCGGGTTGCGTGCATGCGTGCATTTGTGTCTATATTTGTTAGTGATTCCACGATTAATAAGGCTGCGATAACGTGTCTATCGTGATAGCTTGCAATAAAATTATAAAGTGCATGCAATTTGTAACTAGTTGTGTTTTCTCTCAGAATTACAATTCTGAGCCACCATATTCATGCCAAAATAACATCAATGTGCCCCCAGAATGCACCAAATATAACCATATTTCTAAAATAATTCTGCATGCCCCCAGACCGAAATTGTGGGGTGCAATGACATATATAGGAGGACAGGGGGTGGTCACCCCAATAGTGGCAGCTGTGAACAGGGTCACAAATATATATATATATATATATACACCTGTGAGGAGGTGCCCCCTTTTGCAAAACAAGATGCCCCACCCCAATACGAATGTCACATTTTTGGTCTAGGAGAGGTTTTTGGTGCCCAGACCCCACGCAGTAGGTGGCTTGCTTCGCTCGCAATTTTTTTCTACATTATCTCCTGGATTTTTAAACTCACAGGTTGGCAAGTATATATGATTTGTCCAGGTTAATTTGGAATCTAATTTTACTCTGAGAGTGGATGGATACTGTAGAAAGTGGCTGGCCAAAAAGCGAGTACTTGTGTGAGCTGGGTTTAATTTTGTTGTTATTGGAAGGTGGACACATTTAGATACATTAAATTCCATATGCCACCTGTATGACTATGTTTGGAGTTGGTTGAGGTCAGTTTGGAGAATTTCGTAATCAGTTTTGGAAGAAATTTTACGATATATAATACTATCATCTGCAAAAAGACGTATAGGAGATTTTATGTTTCCATCTATGTCATTTATGTAAAGCAGAAAGAGGACAGGTCCTAGAACTGAACCCTGTGGGACACCAGATGTGACATCTGTGATATCCGACAGGGCTCTGCTAACTGAGACTCTCTGTTTGCGGTTGGATAAAAAAGATTTGATCCAACTTTGCATGTTTCCAGTGATTCTGTAGGAGGTCAATTTTGATAGAAGGCATTGTCGAAGGCTTTGGTAAAGTCAAGCAGGATTGCATCAATTTGGATCTTGTTGTCCATAGCAGTCATGGACTGTCTCAATGAGTTGAGATTCACAAGACAGTCCTGACTGGAATCCATGTTGGAAGTGGAGAATGATGGGGGCTATCTGATTTGCAGTTTCTTTAAGGACTCTGTTTTATCGTGATCATTTATTATTGGTTGGCTGCTTACTCGAAGTGTGGGAATGCCAATGTTTTCTCGTTTATTTGCCTTAATAAATGTCCAGGATCGTTTTGGGTTAGTTTTCAGGCTGTCTCAGTTTCTTGAATTTAGTCACTCTTTAGTCCAATTTGTTTTGCCTTTTTGTGACTTATGTTACGTTTTCTCTGCATTCTAATTAATCTACGTAATTCATGTATCCAGGGGAGGTGGGGTTTTGCTTTGGTGTTTCGGCTAGGTATGTTATGTCATTGTTAATCAAAGCAGTCAGTCGTTTGCGAAGGAAAGTCCAGTTTTTGTCTATATCCTGTGAGTTGGGGTCCACGTCGAAATACTCACAGCTTAATTTGTCTATGCCGTCTTTAAGTTTGTCCCAGTCTGCTGATTTGTAACTATAAATTTTGTGGGGGTTTTCCTGTTGCAAAGTTGGTTTAAGTTAAAGGTCATTCAATTTGATTTTATTGCTTGTCTCATTTCAAATTAATTTAGCGAAAAACCAAACCTACCTAGTATCCACTGCAACATGCTAGCTCATTTTTCCAACTTTCGTATGTAGTTTTTGTGAAATCATAACAAAAACTATTAAATTAGTTTATGCTTGTTCAGGCATTAACTGAACTGAAAACCGAAATGCTGAAAAATCCACTATGTTGAGCCTTAGTAATAGTAATAGGTGATAGACAGTTTTTTCTATAATAGTACTAGATGAACTTTTTTTAAAGTAATAGTAATAGATAATAGTCTATTACTTTTCTGTTACATCTACTGCAAACTTACAAAATATCAGGTTTGTTTCAATGTTATTCCAACTGCGAATAATTGTAAACAATGTACAGACAATGGCTTAGCCATTATTCAAACATGAAAAATCCATGCAGTAGGCTGATCATTTGATGGTTTCAGAAAAACCAGTGCAGTCAGACAACAAATGTTATCTTAGAGCAGGAGCCGCAACCTGTACGGAATTCAAAGTATAAGCTCATCACACCCCACCATTGTTTGATTTGAGCAGACCTTCTGATTTTTTTTAAATAACCAATTGCCACAAGGTATCATTGTTCAAATGTGGACAAATGTTCTCACCTCAGATCTTGGTGTGCAGATGTATGTTTAGCTGCTACAAAGATTTCTAGTTCACGTGCAATTCTAGGGTTGAATTGAGGACCACATTATCATTGGAAATAAAACCAGATCACACCAGCACAAATAAAATGAGGTTCAATTAATTTTCATTCAGTTCTAATTCAACTTACTCAAAATCTTTCAATTCAAATTCAGGAATTACCTTTACCTTATGATACCTTATGACGATTCTGATCGCAGGATCCAGTTGATTCCTCCATGATCAGATCTTCAGAATCAAATATTTTTATATCATAATTTCCGGTTCCATTAGTTATTGTTAAAGGAGATTCATAGTCATATATTATTGCTTGGGTAGACCAGAATTTGTCTAGTTTGTTTTTAAATGAGTTAATTGATCTAGCTTGTATTACAGAGTTTGGGAGACTATTCCATGGTTCAGCCACTCTAAGAGGGAATGCATTTTTGCTTAAATTTATTTTTGCTCTTTGGGTAAATATTTTAAGGGAGTGTCCTCTATTTCCTGATCTTAGTGTCACATCCTCCCATTTCAGGAGGTTTGGTGCAGACATAGACATAAATAGAACACCCGTTAGTAAAACAAGACCCCTAAGCTCTTATCAGTTGACACATGATAAAGTGATGCAGGCATGGACCAGTGACATTCATACTGCTGCACGGCAAGAACCCACTGGAGGCCCAGTGTTTATACTGTACAGCACCCAGTCTTCATCATATATCTATAGATATACAGTACTAATAAGATATTAATACTACATACATAGCCATATATACTTAATAAATTATTACGTGCACAATCTATCCATGCACCTTGTATATCAAATATCATAACATATTAACTATATCAGTAGCACCACTAAACATGATCGAAACTTAACTTTCTGAAGTGCTCTATACATGTATTAGATAATGACTGCAAGAGGTCAAAATCTTATTACACCCTGTTGGACATTCTTCTCTAAGGTCCCAAAATATTCTTTTCCCATCTTCCAACACATTCCCCAGCTGCCCCATCACAGCTATTTCCACCTGCAGATCAAGATCTCTCGAATGTTATCTGGCCAACTTGCCCAAGGACACGCCTCATGTAAAGAAATGTGCTCTCTCATTTAAGCTGTCAATTGTTTTAGTAGGCAACCTTTCACATTGTTTGTCAAACAAGTGCATAGAATGCAATGAATGTTCCAATGTGTACAGAATGAGTTGCATGATAGTGGTTCATACAACGAAGAAAAGGCAAACGACGACCAAAAAAGGGAGAGCCTCATTAAATGCATATGACTTAATAAAGAATTCAATCTTATTAATGAGCTGACATCTAGTAGAGTTTTATAAAAGAGTTACAAATATGCATACACGCACGCATACATTATTTATAAAGCTGAATCCTACCCCTATAACATTTTATGTTGCACCCAATCAATGTTACTACTGGGAAACACTTAATGTACGCTCCCCCAAGAAAAACAAACGTATCTGTAATATATTGATATTTCAGAACATTTTCGAAACTGTTACATTCATTCACATATACACTAACACAGCACAAACATTTTGCGACATAAATTACCTGAAAATAACGAGATGTTAGATCCTGTCTTCCGTCGATTCATGCAGCTGTAAGCCACACAGGAAATAACCATATTCGTTGTCCCACAACTTTCTCCAGCAAGCCTCCAAGATGTTTGTCTTGAAGAGTTTAACACTAATGCACGTAAGAACAACCCAACTGCCCACACTTATAACACAACTGCTGGGACCACCCTCACCCAAATTATTTATCAGTCTGGTGGCCATGCCCCATTAAGAACAAATGACAATGACAAATCTTCAAGTTAATTGGTTCCTGGTGTCATCGTCACTGGCTACTAGCCCGATAAGTTTATACTTCTCTGGTAGCCACCTCATCTTCATTGCTTTTGTTTGCCTTATATTGTACATGATGATGGTGAGGAGGAAATACATTAACTTACTTACTCACTTACATATGTTAGACATCTATTTGTAACATGCTATGTTCACACTATAAACAGTACTACCCTATGTGTCATGCAGTGGTTGCAACTGTTTCTGCCATGCAATGAAATGCCGGCCAGTGGTCCACACCCGCTTCACTGCAGCTGGCTTGTCGCTCTTGTTTATAGGGGGATGATTAATGATGTAACTCTATGGGTGCAGATTCATTATCGTAGAGTTCGTGCATTATTTTATAGACTTCTATCATGTCTCCTCTTAGCCTTCGGTATGCTAATGTGGGAAGCTTCAGTAATTTTAGTCTTTCTATATATGATAAATCCCTCATACCAGGAAGTTGTTTTGTGTCCCTTCTCTGGACGTTTTCTATTGCTATTTTATGTTTTATCTTATATGGATACCATACTGCTACGGCATATTCTAGGTGAGATCTAACCATTGTCTTATATGGTGGCAAGAAAGTGTGTGTGTCTAGGAATTGGAAGGTTCTTAGGATTATTTTTGTCATTTTGGTTGCTTTATCTTTATGATTCCAATTCACCCCAGCCCTGCTGCTAATACTCCAGTCTTTACAATGACACTATACTTTATAGGCCTATATACATTTTCCTTACCGTAATATTACCGTCTAAGACACCCCTTGAGGCCCCCTAAGTCTCTAAGACCCACCAGGTTCCGCGGTGCTGCTGCTACTTGCCGTTTATTTTGTACGAGTTGTTTTTGGTCGCTTTTCTGCGTTTTTCATCCGCTGGTCACTATCTGGCCGGTCGATCTCGTTGACAAGAACTTGATACTCTCCACAGCAGATCGAGTTGTTCACTGCGCTTTAAGCCGTTTCGATTTCCAGGCAATCGCTGGCACAATGCCATGGCAAATAAGCAGCCGGAAAGACATAGTGGCTTAGTGCATTTACGGCTGTATCGGTTAGTTCTCGCTATGCGTAACTATGGAAAGCGGGGATTTCCCGTGTCTGCGGTTGACCAATCGCCGCACAGGACGAACATTCGTGTCCTTGTCAACAGTGGCTGGTTTAAGGCACAAAGGTCAAAGCGTCACGTGAACGCCTACTTGGGTCATGCGCGATATGACGAGCGCGTGCGTACCCACGACAGTACTGGGGAAAATTCCACGTTAACTCCAGCATGACCAGGAAGTAGGCCTACTAATCCAATCCAGATAAATAATACTAAATAGAGGCTAAGAGCCCAGTTCTGCAGACCGGGGCTCTGTTTCGTTACGATTAACTTCAAGAATGCTAAGTTATTTATTAACCATAGCAGTGACGTGTTTTGTGCCTATACCCTACTGAATTAAGGTTAGCAGGTGAAACACATTTTATGCTAAACCCTAGATGATAGCCCTCATCGCCACGCAGGTGATGGCAATCCAATGCAATTATGGGTCACCAAAACACAGATAGAGACAGTTTATTATCTTTCAAATGGTGATAAATTGTTGGTGTGTTTGTAATCCATTTATCTAATTTGAATTATTCTAAAGTTTTTTGAAATGTGAGTTTTGTTCTTTATTTGTATTTTAGTTTTAGGACATCATGATTAAAACGCTGGAAGCGGAACACGTTTAATGGCACACATGTGCTACATTTGCTACATGTGCTACATGTGCTACATTTTGATTGGAAAAAAACTTACACAGATGGTGTCACCTTGATCGACGTTATTATTACAGCCCTGTCAGCGTAACCATTCTTGACGCGGACATGTCCGGGACAAGATCCGGCTTGCGGAGTGTGGGCGGAACAGCCGAACGAAGAGACCGCAATATCCCATTGTACAACTAGACCAAATGCCGTGGTAGAGGTGTGACTCATTCTTGATTCTGTCGTATTATTTATAATACGACAGAATCGAATCAAGAATGAGTCACACCTATATATATATATATATATATATATATATATATATATATATATATATATATATATATATATATATATATATATATATATATATATATATATATATATATATATATATATATATATATAATTTATTAAGGCCCAATTCGTCTTGACAAGCGGATGTCCGTCTGTTAACCGCTTCGCCTGTCTTCTGGTCCACGGAGTTACTGTGTATCAATCTAGCGATTCTAGTTAATGCGAAATGGTCTAGTTTAACATTACGTTTCGATGCGATGTGCCCTGGTCCGTAGTTTCACGCCTGTTGATGCGAAATACATGCCGGTCCGTTAATTGTTATTGGTCCGTAGTTATACATGTTGGTCCATAGTATCATTCACGTTGCAAGTTTGTCAGTTGTCTCATTCATGTTGGTCCGTAGTCTCATTCATGTTGGTCTGTATAGTCTCATTCACGTTAGTACGTCATCTCATTCATGTTGGTTCGTCGTCTCATTCATATTGGTCAGTAAGTCTCATTCATGTTTGTCAGTAGTCTCATTCATGTTGGTCCGTAGTCTCATTCATATTGGTCAGTAAGTCTCATTCATGTTGGTCCGTTGATTATTGTCCTGTTGACAAGTATTTGTTGCATCCTCTGAACCAGTGGCGGTGTGTTACTGATGTTACTGATGTTCACAAGTATACCGACCCGTACACGTGTGTGGCGTACACGTGTGTACCAGTGGCGGTGTGTTACTGATGTTACTGATGTTCACAAGTATACCGACCCGTACACGTGTGTGGCGTACACGTGTGTACCAGTGGCGGTGTGTTACTGATGTTACTGATGTTACTGATGTTCACAAGTATACCGACCCGTACACGTGTGTGGCGTACACGTGTGTACCAGTGGCGGTGTGTTACCGATGTTACTGATGTTACTGATGTTCACAAGTATACCGACCCGTACACACGTGCAATTGAACTCGGAGTTGGAACTGCAGAGTTTCCACAATCGTGTCGTTTATTTAAAGTGTCATTTATTTTAAGCACCATTTCACATTCTTCACAATGTTAGCACATACGTTATAGAAAGCAACTCGTGTATGTTGATAGCACGCTTAGTTTATCTGATGGAAAACATGCTCTTGCATTCCATTTGCATGGTTGCCTAAATTGGATAAGTTGGCTAAGCTTAATAAAATAAGAATTGTTATTAAAGGAAGGGTAGCTTTGCATGTGAATGGCGGAATATATGTTTTATGATTTACACTGTTTGGCGAAGATATTGACACATTGGCTGAAGACATTCGTCATTTATGCTTCAAATTAAGTATCGTTAATTGCGTCCCCTTCATTGCGATACGGATTAAGTTGGGATGTCTGTTTTAAAACGTACACAGACCGCGAACCTGGCTTACGAAGTCAACAGGTTATTTTTTAGATATCAACTTAACGAACTTGTCCACTGTTTGCTGGAAAAGAGCCAATAATAAAAATATTCCAGGTGGCGCTGCATCCATTGTTGTTTTGTTTGTGAAATCGATGCATGGCCGCTGTACCACAGTATTGTTGAGGCCAGCCAGGGTAAACAAGTTTACCCATTATACGAGGGGCTCGAGTTAGTCAATATAAGGGCTTACTATGGTACAACCTATTAAGAACCGAATTCTACGGGCAATCGACCTTAATCAACATTATGTAAACCGTCAGTGACATTGACTAAGGTTAATGTATGCCGATAACACGAGCGCGATTGATCGGTGTTTTGATAACACAGTGTTTTTCTCTACACGTGTCATTCATACTGCGAGCGTAGAAACTAATTGAGCGTAACAGGCGCAAGAATAATTGTGTGCATTGTAAACAGAATGGGTCGTGTTCACCCGAGCAGGCGATATCAGTCTATGCATTATACAAGCTTATGCATGTTCCCTTAAATGAATAATGGCGTTCTGTTTCAGCGCATTCCGATAAACATCTAACCATACACTGGATAAAAAAACAATGAAATATAAGTGGAGGATTTCCCACGTCAAGTATGTACATGCTTCCAGTTGCCAAAAATACAATTTAGTGGCAGATATATACTAAATAAAAACACCATTTACAGATTGTCAGTGATATGTGAACTTAAGGAAGGCTGAATCGACGCCACATTGACAACTCGTAGACTTCCAACACTTCGGAGACGGGACGTTTGATCAACGACCATCTACTTGACACTGTTATCTGCCATGGTTCAAACGAATGGGGTCGTAGTGGTTATTCCATTAGATGAACTTTGAGCCACCCCACCCCCAACCCCACCCCACCCCCAATCCCACCCCAACCTATCACATTGCAAGATAACATCGGTATTTAAAGCAACTGGCACACGTGGTCACCACAAAGAAACGGTTCGCATACAACCTAATACGACTTCCTTGTTTTTAATTTCAAGAGACACGTTCTTTTGTACATATTTTCATCTCATAATGCATGGTCAGTGAGGACAGTTTCGGATAGATATCATATAATTAAAATTGAGGTTAGAGTATACACGCTCCTCGGCGCTGCAGCCAAGCTTGAATTCGACGCACCCTGTACGCATACGTATTGCCACTAAAAAATATATATTTCCAGAAAATGTGTTGATGTCATGCATTGGTGTTGACGACACACACACACACACACACACACACACACACACACACACACACACACACACACACACACACACACACACACACACACACACACACACACACACACACACACACACACACACACACACACACACACACACACACACACACACACACACACACACACACACACACACACACACACACACACACACACACACACACACACACACACACACACACACACACACACACACACACACACACACACACACACACACACACACACACACACACACCCCAGAACCCTCGACACACCACGTCATACTTGTTGTAATACAATTACACGTTCAACTCATTGATCTGTGTTATATCTAACATTGTTTTCCTGGTTCAAGGGAGCCAAAGGGGTGGTTTAATGTACCCCGCCCCGTCCCCCTCGTTGGGGTCCGCTGCGCCACTACACATGCTTCTTCACATTGACATCTGCGTGGAATTTGACATATTCCAACCCCACCAAATTTCTTATAGGGTCATTTTTAAATGCTTAATGTTCCCCTGTAATAGTGGAGGCTTAATTTGGCAACGTGCATAAAGGCAAACCACATAAAGTGAATTACCCCACAACACGGCAACGGTCCGTACGTTT
The DNA here is from genome assembly GCA_963662155.1 of Lamellibrachia columna. Taxonomy (NCBI): domain Eukaryota; kingdom Metazoa; phylum Annelida; class Polychaeta; order Sabellida; family Siboglinidae; genus Lamellibrachia; species Lamellibrachia columna. Next base: position 34,770,185 of record OY759266.1, on the reverse strand, counting down.
AGGCTGCTATGTATAGATATAGGTGTTTCGACTGTGTCCTGTATAGTAGACTTTTCGAATATTGAATGTTCTATTAAGGTCATGGTTTGAAGAAGTCCCTAAAATCAAACCAGTCATGCTCAACATGTTCATAAGTTCCCAAGAGGGGTATATATATATATATATGAACCTTCTGTGACAGATGTGTGTTATAAGGTATTCTAGAAAATTTTAATTTTTCCAAAATGTCACATTCTGTGTCTACATACGTCATAATGCCACATACGTACGCTTGCTGTACGCCGTATCCTTGCCTGGTCGACCTCCACTGCGGCGTAATTAGGTCAGGTCTAAACTATGACCTATTTTCCGGGAAATTTACTTCTTTCATCCAGCTGCTAAATTTTTGGAATACGCTGTTTCAGCAATCTTTATTGGAAGTTATGAAGAAGGGACGCACATTCAGACCAAAACACTCAGATGAGACGGTCGTGGTGGTCGGACAACGATTCGTTAACTGTGACAGGTATGTGACATTTGACGAAAGCACTATATATATGGTATAGTAGGCGTACTTAAAAATACTGGTGCTGCTACTGTTCCCGCTGTTGGTATTGCTGCGGCTGCTACTGCTGCTGTTGCTACTACTACTACTGCTACTACTACTACTACTACTACTACTACTACTACTACTACTACTACTACTACTACTACTACTACTACTACTACTGGAAATTATAACGTAGTTGAGACGGATTGGGTAGATTGAGAAACAACTGTAGCTAGCAACACGTCGGTGTGCCGGGACATGTACACGAGGATTCACTGAACCGTAACATAAATTGGTGTGTCTGTCGAGGGAACGAACTCTCCCAGCTTTGGACATAGTAAATGGCTTGTCACCCCAATATCTGCCCCGGGACCGGCCTTGGCCTCAAGAGGTCAGAAGTTGAATTGTAGGACATCTACGTGGGTTCTCCCCAATCGTGTACCCGGAAGGGGGGTGATGGAAGGGTAGATTGGCACTGGCCAGGCGGGGTAATTTGCGTAGGAGGTGTCTGATGATATACGTAGGGGAAACTTAAAAAGGGAAGGAGGAAGAAAGGAGACGAGAGAGAGAAAGGATGGAAGAGAAGATGGCATTGTACGCCTGAATTGTAATATAATTATGCGACAATAAAACATGTTTGCTATGAAAATAACTTACGAAATAGTAGTTTAACAGCCTAATTACAATAAGGCCAGTTGACTACACAAAGTTGCATGTTGGTATAGCTGCTGATGTTGATGTAGATCATTAAACCCAACGGTTTACTTAAAGCAACACCGACAATTACACTCTCAGCGATCGAGCGAAGTCAAACCGTGTATTCTGTAATGTTTAACGTGTATTACCAGTACTAGTAATGGGGACCTTTAACAATAACCAGTACACAGATAGCATCCGTTCGTTATATTATTGATACTGCGCTACTGGCAGTGAGACCAACATTTCCCATATGCCGCCATTAGGTTGGCGCTGTCACCCGACTAAATCTCCCTCTTCAATTGATTTAGCCCATCCAGAATCTGGTTCGTTGCTGTTCACATGTGTAGTGCGAGAACAGTTTGAGAATAATGTGCAGCCGGTTTAATAAATTTATTAAAACCATCGAGAGCATTGAATAACCATCGAGAGCATTGCCTTAGATAGTTCGATCGCGTAACTTGCGACAGTGTAAATAGTGTTATATTGTGGGAAATAAAAACGCAGCCACTTTGCGATTAGCCTGTCTTAGTGGGTACTCGACATGTTTGATTTTTCGCGAAACTAGTCTTAATTTTGACCTAAATGAGACGAGCTAAAAATCGATTTGAAGAGGGACCTTTAACGGTTAACTTTTTTAGAACGGTTTCTGGTTTCTGCAGAGTGTACCTTGGACTTTAATTATATATTTCCAGTAAGAAATAAACCCTTCCATTTCCAAAGGTGCATGCATCCCTAACATCGACCCTACACCCCCCGTCGGGAAGGCCCAGAATGAATTATGTTAGGATGTGCGCTGAGTCAGGAGCGCCTGACTCGATGAGTGAATGTTGGCATCTGGTCGTCGTGACACCGAGAACAAGCGGCTTGCGTTTTTGTCGAGGCACGTCGTTTTTGTCGAATCAACGCGCTTGTGTTGCGAGTCTAGCTACACAGGCTGCCAGGTGTTGTCGAAGACATAATAATAGTGTTGTGTTTGCTGTTCTCTCGGGAGGCCTCCACCCGCCAGCGTGGACGACTACACAAAAGATTGAAAGACGTTGCGAAATGACTCGATACATTCTTTTGAATGAGCGTCACTCGTGGCTAATCGGAGGAATTCGTGCAAGCATGGTACATGCGACTGGATAGTCTAACAGAAGTTGGTTACTGTTTGTGGTAACCAACTTCTGTTAGACTATTCAGTCGCATATACCATGCACGCATTAACTGTATGCTATATTGCGAGATGTCAACCAGCTGTCAATGTATGGCAGGGCTCCTAGAGGGAATATCATAGTCTCGTGGCCGCATTCGCATTCCTCCAATCGGCATGAGACACCTCGGGTTCAGCGACGTTATCAACTGGGTAGTCGGCGATGCGTCGCTCGAGGCCAAACCACTGAAGCGACGCGTACACAGTGTGTGTGTGTGTGTGCAGCGCCCCGTGAAAACGACGGTACACAGATAGACAATTACGTTGGCGCAATGTACGCTAACAGTTGCTGGGAAATCGCTACTGCCGCTCCCGGATTCAGTACCGGCATGCTCCATTTAATTGGTGTGAAGGTCGAGCACAAGTGCCTGATTTTAATGACACACCCATGCTCATATCTGACCTACAATAGTTTCCGTTCATGCTGGAGTAATTGGCTGTAGCACTTCCTGTATACGAACGTTTTTTGCTGCGTTCTCTAAAGAACCGTTTTTCTGCTTTGTTAAAACATTACAGTGCAACTCAAGTGTTGAATTTTACGAACACAATTTATTGTAACGTAGGAATTTTAATACCGATACTTTATATTGCTCAAAATACTGACACTATTCTTTTGTTTTTGTTAATTTATTAATTATATGACTGTTTCATTGAACAAATCACAATTCATAGCCCGTTATGAAGAATTAATAACCATCAAATGCGTAGTCGTTTATGTATTAATCGTAACTCATAGACGTGTGTCCACTCTAACAAATTCAACAGTGATGTGTCTTCTCAATCAAACCAGCAGTGCCTTAATCTGCATGCGGTATCAGCAGCAAGTGCACGCATTCGAGATTAGTTGCTTTAAGGAACGCTTTACCCATTGTCGTCTCATTGATTATATAGTGAGTCCGTATCATTGTTGACTTTATTACCGAACGACTATATTGTGACGGAAAATAAATATTTATGACTCAATCACTTTGATATACAACTAGACTCCACTCAGATTGGAATCAAAGTGTGCGGGTAAACGAGACTTCCCTGTAATTACCAATTAACACATACACTTTATTTAAAATAAATATAAGGTATCACCTTTTGAAAATAATTTCATTAGCTTAATTTATGTTAAGCATAAGCACTCTAAGCACAACCTTAAAAGTATTCAAATTTCAATACCAATTAGTTATAATAATCAATTAAGAATTGAGTTTACCCAGTGTCTGCCACTTATAGATCTATTGTTAGACAGCGCTGACAATAGCCCTGAGATCGTCCTATAATGTGCTGGTTGTATCCTTTGTAGTAAAACGAGAGACTACAATGGCGGAGACCTACAAGACGAGGGAGAGCGACGCCGAGAGTACGAGCGGCGACAGCGACTACTGCCCGAGCAGTGACGGCAGCTACAGGTAGGGTCGAGTCCAGTCCCGGCATCTACCGGATACCTGATTTAAATTTCCAATAGCTTGCTTAGCCGGGCAAATATACCTCGGCCAGAAAGCCTGGCCGATCTCGTTTGTATGAATTATTTAACTATTTAAAGAAATGGAAACTTCGGTAAAAAAACAGTACAAGTAGTAAACACAAAATCTTATAATAATATATAATTTCGATAGCAGTTCCAAATTGGCGCACGTCGAAAATGCGCATGATTAATTTGCTGAAACTACCTAGATTAGGTTTTTGTATTTACAATGTCTACATATTTACGAATGCGTAATTTTTACGTCGTCAGCGAGTCGTTGGCGCTCCCGAAAGCGCCGCGCCGGGGCCGCAAGCGATCGGCCGAGGAAACCGAGTCGCGCACGCTCATGCGACAGTGGCTGATCGACCTGATCGATGAGCACCGTATCCCAGGTCTATACTGGATGAACGACGACAAGACGTTGGTTCACATCCCGTGGCTGCACGCCTCCAGACACTCGTTCAACACCAACAAAGACTCGACGCTCTTCATGGAATGGGCGATACACACAGGTACGAAGTGACAGTGGGCATGGCAGCAGTATTTAATTACATATACTTACTTAATGATGTCATGGATTAACATGGTGAGCTCCTTCCAGTGGTCACAATTTGTCATTGCGTTTACCAGATTAGCCCCAGTCAACATGGTACCCTTCCCCCGTTAATGTTGGTTATCCTTCTGATTGAAACCTGTGTCATGTAACTAACGACAACGTTACTCCGTGCAGGCAAGTACGTCCCGGACGTGACGAAGCCCGACCCGAAGCGGTGGAAGGCCAACTTCCGCTGTGCCATCAACTCTCTGTCCGACGTTCACGAAGAGCCGACTCAAAGCTGCAAGAAGGGGCACAACGCCTACAAGGTGTACCGCTTCGACGCCGATAAGAGACTGGCGAAGAAGCGATCCTGTTCAGCAAGAGGTTAGTATCTCCAGTAGGTTAGGCACACATGCAGAGATCTGGTAAACACTTCACATGTCTGTTTAGTGTGGTAAATTACGCAATAGTGTTTCAAGATATAATGTTAAATGTAACATTTATGATGATAATAATAATAAAAAATAGCATGCTATTGCACAATAAATGTTTAATAATGTCGATGATCGTTGTAATAAGAACAATAATTAGTGGTTTGTTGCGCACCAATATATCGCGAATTCATGTGATAATGGAAATAACACTTCTGCCATATTTAGGTGTACTTCATAATGCATCGTTAGGAGAAATTCTTCATGTGCAGTTAGCCTGAGTATGGTTGCGCAATGAACAATGCCATCAGTGCTGGCACGTGGTCATAGTTGTATGGTGGTCTTGCAGAACGAACGGAGGCGAACCATGTGCTGCCACCTAGGGAGAAGGAAGTGTGCAATAGAGCCGTTGTCAATGCCGACAGACGGGCGCTGATCAAGGCCAAGAAGGTGACCCTGGTATGTATCATACTACGCCATACATACAGTTTATTTTACCATCAGTCATAGTTTGTGCGTCATTGCTCTTCTGTTTCTGCAGCCTCTTGGAACCTGACGAAAAGATTCGTGTAGAAATCCACAGCTGAACATCTAACCGTCAATGTTATGACTTTGTAAGCAGAACATTCGTCTGTTTTTGTTTAATACTACACCCATGCAATATATAGAACGTTCCACGATACAAAAATAATAACAAGGATTGTGTCCGGACTCCGGATGATGGTGGTCCAATAACCTAAGCTATCACACCTTGGCTCCTCTCTGAATTTGTGTTTCATATATTCATAGATAAAACGAGAAAACGAGTCGGCGATGAAACAAGCCCACCAGCCAGCCATTGCGATGAAACAAGCCAGCGAGCCAGCCGTTGCGATGAAACAAGCCAACGAGCCAGCCATTGCGATGAAACAAGCCAACGAGCCAGCCATTGCGATGAAACTAGCCCACCAGCCAGCCATTGCGATGAAACTAGCCCACCAGCCAGCCACTACGATGAAACAAACCAGCGAGTCAGCCATTGCGATGAAACAAGCCAGCGAGCCAGCCATTGCGATGAAACAAGCCAACGAGCCAGCCATTGCGATGAAACAAGCCTGTGAGTCAGCCACTGTCAATTGGCTGAAACAACAGAAATCCACCCACTACAACAACACATTTGACCAGTTTGGTGTCATGGACGTGAAGAGCGAAGTGTCGCCAGCCGTGATGTACGAGGCCCCCGGGTTCTACCGCTCGAGGGATGATCTGGGACACGGGGAGACGGCCGTGACCAGTCGAGACAGCTACGGCTACGTCAAGGAAGTTGCGCCACAAAACATGGCTTTCAGAGGTGGGTCTTCGTATACATTATTAGTATTGTTGTTGTTGTCGATATTGTTGTTCGTCAGTGCATCCCATGGTGTATGCCTACATCATTACCGGTAACCAGATATTTTGATAGAGAATACTGGCCCTGGGCAATTGGACCACAGACATGCATTCAATAGGACAATAGTTCATGTTGGTAATAGGACAATAACACATGTTGGTAATAGGACTTTTTGATAAAATATCGTTTTGGCAATAGAACATTTAGGTACAACATTTTATTACATCGTGAAACAGTGAGAATGAATGCGAACAAGGGTTGTATGATAAAGTGACAATTTATTATATTATATTCGTCGTCATAATCAGCGGTCGTTGAAGCGAGGGTGGTCTTTCCATGGACAGCTTCATTCGTTGTGAGTTCATATATGGCTGGTCAGTTCGATCCCCACGATGTGGACATCATAAACAGGGTGTGACGAAGGTGTTTTGTGTAGACTAATAAAAGCTCTCATTTTCTTGATCTGTCGATTTTGGGCTACGGTTGCTAGTATATACAATGACTCAGTCATGAATGTCATCACGTGAAAGACCACACGGTAACAGACGGGGCGGTTCGGTTTAACGGAACAATTAAGCTACTGCTCACTCCCAGTGTTACTGTACACAGCGCCTCTCATTGTCGTCGTCTATTTGCAGCGATCCCACAGACGGTCGACGAGTTCTCGTCACGTTTAACCACGTCACAGCCCTACGTGTATGACCAGGCGATGATGTGCCAGTACAGCCAAGGTAGCTACCCTCGCTTATTCTTTAGTCTAGTTGGCCTATACTTAGACCAATTGGTCTTGGGGCAATAATGTTTATGTGAGAAATAAACACGTCATAAAGTTGAAGCCAATAACATAAAAATTGTCTGAACTAACCTCTTCACTCGAATATATCCTACAAAGAACGGGTATAAGCATTATCTATAGTTGTAAACAGATGGCGCTGCGTGCACGGTAGTAGTATTGGCAAATCACAAGGATTTCTAGATATTTCGCCACTATTTTCAACTTGACCCTGTCTCTTGTGTTTTCTGCTGTTTCTCACCGTTAATTCACCGTTGTGTTGTTGCAGAAGCGTGCGGCAGTCCGGCAGGCAGCGATAGCCACAGCGTTGACAGTGGACTCACTGACCTCAGCGACGACAGCATTACAGAGGTGAGAGGCTTAGACTTAGTAGTATGGGTGATCGAAACACAATGTGTGACTCGACTTTGTTGACGTCACGACTTTGTTTTATTAGTTGTGTACACTGTACTGTGGATGACCCACAATCCTTTGCGCGCTGGCAGAGTTCCGACGTGACATTGTTTGCTTATTCTGTTTGATAAACCTGCCGATCATGTGCTCCAGTAAGCGCATTTCAGACACGTTGACACGCAACCATGATGTGTCTCTAAGATCACGCCCCTTTCCCATTACGTACGGAAGTACACGAATAAATAATATATTCAGTCTCCCCCAGCGCTCAAAGTATCATGCGTCATCCTGATCTCGTGAATCAATGTAGCGGGATCCCAGGGACAGTAGCGCAGATGACTCACGTATTAGCACTTTCTCATTACACAACCGTTTAGCTGGTAGTAGTTGACACGGCTGAATCGCTGGTTCTAGTGACCGGCAGATGGCGATGCCGGGGGGGGGGGGGGGGGGGTTATACAATTTAAAGGTACAAAGTCCGATTGGTTTATTGTGAAATCACATATTGTTGACAGCTCAATGGTGTTTTACGAACCACATTTTGTCCATATAATTTGCCCGTGATATGTTTAATTTGAATGTCTCGACTCGATTATTATATTTACATTGCGTGTTGAACGGCAATAGTTTTATTATAACATGATTTTACCATAACAGCAATCAGACTGTATACCGTTAAGAAACGAGTTAAACAGGTTGGACAAACGAAGCCGCGTTGTACGTTAGTTATTGTATGAATTTTAGCATATTGTATGAATTTGAGCAAGTAAGAACTGTAAAGTTTCTTGCGGAAGTTCAAATAATTAATCCGTTGCCTTTCTATCACAGATGATAGACGAGTGGCAGTCGGAATCGAAAACTAGCAGAAATTGGTTTATGCAACTCGCGTCTGTAAACATATCTTGCACGACAGGTAAGATATGCGCGTCAAATTTAACTTATACCTGATAAAGTTTTGATTGGAAATGCAAAAAATGTTGCACTTATTAATTTGCATTGAAAATGATATTTGTCTGCTAAATGAGCAATGCGCCTCCTCTATGTACACACGCGCACATGCACACGCACGCACGCACGCACGCACGCACGCACACACATCATTTTAAGGAACACGTTTGTTAGTTTATTGGGTACATAAAAAAAATTAAAGTTCCATGCTCAATTAATATAGCCCATCGCGAATCGGGTTCGTTGATGTTCAAATCTGCAGTAATATTTGCAGTCGGTTTAATAGAATAGTGCGTATTATTGGTAAAATCATCGAAATAATTTACTTGCCCGATTGCCAGATTGCCCGATGCTTGCATCAAAACATATTTGCATCAACGTGCTAGCATATCGTAGTGGACACTAGAGGAGGGAATTTTAATGTTTTTACTTATTATACAATGTGTTGTGTTAATGCTGACACATAGGCCTTGTGTTTTCAGGGAATAGCTACGGCTATCACGGCACGGCCCACTGGAGTCAGTCTGATACAGCCCATCTAAACGCTGTATTCATTTCAAAGTGAACGAACTGATCCGGTTCACTGGAACTGGTTACTGACTACTCGGTCTGTGAGCCCGAGCGAGTGTGTGAACCGTTGCGGCGTCAACAGGCCACGGACAGTGTGTGTAGATAGGAACTGCTATAAAAGACGGCTACAGCACGAGTGTGTTGTGCAGACAGTCCAGACACTGCTGAATTGGTGGCCAAGTGTGTAGTTGCCCTACGCCTTACCCGTGGGCCTGCACTTGGACGACCTCCCCAACCGTGACCAGGCGAGTCGTGGACTGTCCTACGGCGCTGCAGTGCGAGGAGGCCTACATTTGGTCGACCTCACTCGACCGTTGCGGTGCGAGGAGAGGAGAGCGGCCAAGGTTTGGAAGCCCTCAACCAACCATTGCGTCCCGGGCCATGGTGCGTTAATGTGTCTTCATGCTCGACTTTGCTACCTCCTTTCACTCGGCAGCTATCGTTTCTACCAAGGACCGACATAGACGTCCGAGGCACCAACGAATATTGTATTTATGCAGCTACATTTGTCGATTAATTGTATCATTATCAACTGAACCAACTACTGTATTGCATGCTTTATATTGTGTGTGTGTGTTATATGATACAAAGTACAAGGTCTCAGTTCAGTGAATATGAGCACATATGTAGATACATACCATACACCAGCTTGGCATTTAGTATCTAACTCGTGTTGAATGCACTTTTTTACTATGACCAGAAAAGCGTACGGTTACGCTGTGTGCATTCGTATCACCTTTATTGGTAACGTGATACCTTAAAAGTGCATACATTATGATACCATAAAAGTACATACATTAAGTTTACATTACAAACAAACTTAAAAGTTCATACATCAAGTACCTTAAAAGTACATACATTAAGTACGGTGAATAGTTACCCAGTTTTGAGTAATGAGACCGTCTCAATGGTTTATTAGTCTGTTGGTGTTGCTCAAGTTTTCACTACTGTTTCGGTAGTATTGTTGTTACTATAATTGTTGTTCCTGTTTGTCTAGTTTTTGAAACTGTGACGCGTAACCATGTTGTTCCTGTTTGTCTAGTTTTTGAAACTGTGACGCGTAACCATTATTTTAATCAGGATTCCGCATGATTTGGGCATTCATTTACTGTTATTTTTGTGTATCCGAGAACTCATGCGATTGTATTACGACATACGTTATAGTTATCGACCCCTTGTTGTGAGTGGGGTCGTTGGGTATTGTTAAAGATTTGTATATGAGAACATCTTAAACATATTGCATTACGTCATCTAGTTATGAAGTGGCTGTTCGTCTTATCTGTTGCGTTAATAAGAGGCTGTGGCTACTTTTAAAACCAATTTTCGTCCGTTGGTTGTTTTTAAAACAGTTGTTTGTAGTTCTCCAATAATGTATATTTATTTGTTCTTTCCCGGAGAATTCTGGAAAGTATAATAGTAGTTGACGAGGTTACTGTTTTGTACCCGGTGTTTTTTTTATTTGGCAGCATTTGTAATAAATCATTAAAATCAATTACCTGGTGTCCTCTGTAGTTCGTTATATATTGATTGGCTTCACCCACAAGCATGCATATGTCCACACAAACACGCACTAAAACACACCTTTTCGCACACAAATTATCTGACGAAACATCGAAATCGCACTTGGTAAATGCATCAAGTTAGCTAACATATTATTTCGTTGTTGAAGAGTCAAAACAATTGAAGTCCATTTTTATCTTAACCATTGAGTTGGTTGGATATGAGTATATCACACTAACTTCTAACACACAAAATGGACTTTCATTGTTTTGATTCCTCAACAGATGTGTTGTTGAAGAAACAAAACTATGAAAGTACATTTTCACGTGTTCAAAGTTAGTCTAACAGACTCATATCCAACCAAACACATGGTGAAAATCTAAATGGACTTCCTTTGTTTTGAGTATGTTGACTCTTCAACAGCGAAATATGTTCCTTGTATCCATCATCAATAACATGCACTGATTTGAGGACTCGCCAAGCTAAGGCTTCATTTAGAAAAGCGTACCAAAGATCGTACGATCAAATCGTACGTGACGGCCACGTACAAGAAAGTCAGATCCTACGGTTCCGCTCCATCCACCCTCCTCGTTATGTTCATGGGTCACCATGTTCTTGTGTCACCACGTTCATGTGTCACCACGTTCATTGGTCAGGTTCCCCCTTCATTTCCCCTTCTTCGTATTGTCTGATACATAGCCAAATTTTACACATGGACTGCAGGTTCAATTCTCAAGAACATCGATTGTTTGCAGCAATACACCAATTTGTGCAATGCTTTGCGGACCGTATAACAAAACATGAGCGCGATCTTACACTGGTTCATGCGCGGTCTTAGACGACTGACAATATGAGAGCGCGCATTTGGAGAAATTGACTAATCAGTAAATAACTATTATAATTATTAAAAAAAATTTCTGTAAAACCAATTATAAAATAAACATGAGTAGTCTAACTGTTCTGCGCATCATGCAAATGTTGTGAGTTTTCGCTAAATTGTTTTACTTTTATGCGCAGTTGAACGTCATGTAAGCGATCTTATCCGCATTACCTCAACATATGAAACAAATTAAGTCAAACCCCCCCTGCCGGCCAAATTACGCCACTGGTCCCAGCCAAACACATCCGCTTTCCTGAAAACTGTGCCGCTGTTTCCGCGCAGTGCTCTACATTTGTTCAAAAACATGTCTCGACTGGTCATTGCGCGTGTATTGTTAAGATCGCGTCTCGGGTCAGTTGGCGTGCGTTAACTAAAGGAAGCGTGACGATCGAGTTACGGGGAAACAGCCGCACTGCTTTCCCGGAAAGTGGATATATAATATGTGCGTGCCTAGTGTGAACAGGGCTTTAGTAGGCTAAACGTGACGCAGCACAGCATGACTCAACTGAAATACGTCCGCCGTACAATGTTTACTAGTCTTGACGAAGCGTGACAATCGACCAGTGTTGAACGGGTGTGACTAGAAACCATGCACACCGAAATTGACGCGTCACCATAGTCATAGAGTTGCATCATTAATCATCCCCCTATAAACAAAGAGGTGTTCTATTTATGTAAAAAAAAAACTTGATTTGATACTTAATTGAGTCTAGACAAATCATGTAACTAATGATTCCTAGTATGAATATTGCTGTCATGATTATATAAGTTGGTGAACATAGTCATAAACACTCATAGTCATATAATTGTTATGCTCTTGGGAGTATAACTTCATAATTTGACGACTCGAATGGTTACAATATTCGACAATATTTGTTGGGCGCATTTGAAGGATCTGCGCAATGTGCAGATTGCGCTGCGCCACCTGCGCCTGCGTATCGCTAGATTGCGCTGCGGAACTATCGATTAGTAGATTGCGCATCAATCGATTGATAACGTTGGTAGCCTCGATTATCCTGGCTCCGCGCTGTGGCGCCACTGTTTGTCGCACACATCTTTGCCTGAATCCATACCGTACTTTTCATTGTGACAGAAATTATATGTGCACCCAGATTCTGGAAACAAAAGGCATGTTTGGGGGTTATGCATCTAAAAGAGATAATCAAAACTAACCATTTCCAACTACAATCAACATTTTCACGCCATTGGTTTACTCAGAATTTGTTGTGAAAGTGGGCGATTTTGGTCTTTTCTCCAAATGGCTGACATGTTAACCAGCGCGACTGATAAGCCCATGCGCAGTTCTATGAAATCGGGGTAACCTCGACTAAAGTGACATATTAAGGGAGGCCGGCATATGCAGAACCAATACAAAGTCACAAACATGTTCTTTTGTCAGAAAGAAGACTAGTTTAGAAAACAAAGGTCAAGATATGTTACATAAGTTGAGTTTGGACACAAATAGCAAGGTCATATCCTATTGGCAAGATTAGGAATAGGTGTATGCAAATATATTTTCATTCGGCAAGCGAGTATTGCCAGAATGCTGCACTCATGACGTAGTGTTATCTAACAGTATGGCGCAGCCCATGAAATTAAGATATGTGTTCAACAAGGTTTTTCTAGTAAAATGCTGGTGTGATATTCTTAATTGTGGTTACAAATAGTTGTGGTTTACTGATTTAGTAACTCTTATAGATGCATAGGCCGAAAACCATAACTTGTTTTGCTTTAACTAGACTCATCCAGGCATTTGGCTAACTCATAAAATAACAGAGAACTTCAAATCGAATTCACCTTAAACTTTTATTATGTTGACACAACTGTCAGATTGAAAACTTAAATCAGGCAAAAACAATTTTCAGTGTAGAATCTCCATTATCCAGATCGTGCTGTGCAATCTTCAGTTTTTATGTCACACTTGAAAGATTCTTTATAATAATAACCTTTAATTATACAGCCATATAAAGCTGTATCCAGAAATGAAATCTGTTCAGAGGCATTGATCAAAGTAATAATTATAATAAAATTCACAAATCATTAATTTATAATAGTGATGCTTAGTGTTGCTCCAATGAATAAATTTTGTGTTGATGATTGATTGGTTCATGCTTCTGGTCGGTTACAATCTTGTGTGATCGATTATTTTCGATTATATAAAAAATCATGCTGAATTTTTTTCCTGAATTATCTGGACTCACTGAAAATCTTGTATTCGACAAACAGTGGCGCCACATCACAGAGTCTGGATAAAAAGAGGTTAGTTATGGCACTGAAAATGTTGGGCACTATCAAAGATGCTGGCAAACTATTTTGATTATTCTGATGTAGTATCGATGGAAAGCTCTGTGATTGTCCTGTATGCATAAAATAAAGTCGATTAACTTATTTAAATAAGTGAATGATAATCGCAATTTGAAAAACGTATTATCAGCCCAGAGTTGTTCGTTTGGACGCTTGGTCTGGTTGCTATTTCGATTGATGATGTTTTACTTATATTATAGTCTGTTCATATTAGTTCAAGTTTCTGCATCAATATTTTGGCAAACTGCCTGCCAATATTACTGAATATTATTATATTAGTTCAGATTGGACATGGGAACATGCAACTAGTCAGTAGTAATTATCTGGTGGAATGACTAAATTTGTTTTTTATTCCGACAATGGCCGCCACAAACCAGTTATATCATTGGTCGGTTTGGCCAAGCTGATGATGAATTATGAAGATCGATCCGATTCCCAACACTAGTGATGCTTACTGTTGCATATAGGTAAGAGTTATATATGTAAAATGTGTAAATCATAATATACCTAAGTGACTACATACACTGTATAATACAAACAGAATATCAAATTAATATATCAGTGTGTAAGGAAAATAAAGTAGCAGCTATTAATACACTAATAAAATAATTACTGAATAGAAAAGGAATTTAAAACTGATCACATGAAAATAAAAACTGCATTAAAATCAGTCAAGTAATACAAATGAAATGCAATAAAAAATAACAAGAGATAAAGCATGTCAGTGACAATGTATATAGTTCTATAAATAATCGGTGAATGCATTTTTAAAAAGATGTTTAGTAGAGACTTAAACAGTTTCAGTGAGTGCCATCACGGAGAAACCACGTCAACCACATAAACAGCTTCAGGAAGTGCCGTCACGGAGAAACCACGTGAACCACATAAACAGTTTCAGTGAGTGTCGTCACGGAGAAACCACGTCAACCACATAAACAGTTTCAGTGAGTGCCGTCACGGAGAAACCACGTCAACCGTACTGCTCCATGTTATGGTGTGGCACAGTGAGTAGACTACCATCAGTGGAACGAAGCTGGCGCCCTGGTATATGGCGAGATTATAACAACAATGTTCACGGACATGAAAATTGTGTAATGCGTGGTAGGTTAACAGAAGAGTCTTGTAGTTGATTCGCCATACTTTAGACTACTAACTGACTGATCTGACTTACCAACAGGCTACACCAGCACCTATATCTATATTTTTAGCTTATTATACGAATATTCATCATATTGATGAAAAACATGCGCTTTATTAATAAAATGCAAGTTGAAAGTCAGCCAAATTATCGAAATAGCGAATAAAATATACATGTGTGTGTGTGTACATTGTACAGTAGTTTTGGCCCGTTAACGCTGCTTGCATAAATGGTGGGTTCGGACGTTGCCAGCAAAACCTACTCGATAAAAAGTGGTGTTACTAGAAAATAGCTCTATACAGTTTGTAATTTCCCATTTTCAGAAAAAGCAAGAAACAGGCATAACGAGAGTGCTTAGCAGGCATGTTGCCAACAGACACGGATGGTTCACGGATGAAATGTTCACAAACAGTTGGGGTGTATGTTTGTTCAGATTGTTTCATTTTATTTGTTGCAATGCAAACATAGTCATTTGCAGGGCTGGGGTCAATTCCATTTAATCAATTCCAATTGAATATTTTTTTTTTCAATTCAAATTCAAATTCCAGCTCAAATCTTTCAATTCAAATTCCAAATTAATTCTATGGGAGTTTTTCCAACGCAAATGCATGGGATAATAGTAATATATAATTGTAATAGACATTTGTTTTGTAATAGTAATAGAGGAACTTTTTTCAAAAGTAATAGTAAATAAAGTAATAGATAATAGTCTATTACTTTTCTATTACATCTATTGCTGCAAACTTACAAAATATCAGGTTTGTTTGCATGTTATTCCAACTGCTAGTAATTGTAAACAATGTACAAACATTGGCTGAGCCATTATTCAAACAACATGAAAAGACCAGTAGACTGATCATTTTATGGTTTCAGAAATACCTGCAAAATGAAACAATGCAGGAGTAACAAGACAATTACTAATTGTTGGGATGCCCCATTGGGGTGGCTATGGCTTCACACATTCCTAGCACATATTAAGGGCATTGTTTCAGATATGTGCAGGCAGACAACAAATGTTATCTTGGAGCAGGAGCTGCAAACTGTATTGAATTCATAGTAAGCTCATCACACCCCACCATAGTTTGATTCGAGCAGAACTTGATTTAAAAAAAAATAACCAATTGTTCTTTTTTTTCAAATTGTCAATTGCCACATGGTAACATTGTCACGCAGATCCTTTGTTCAAATTTGGACAAAATTAATGTTCTCACCTCAGATATTCAAATGGTGTACAAATGTATGTTTAGCTGCTACAAAAACTTGAGATTGAGGAACACATTAGAAATACAACCAGATCGCGGCAGCACAAGAAAATGAGGTTCAAATCATTTCCTTCCAATTCAGGTTACTCAAAATCTTTCAATTCCAATTCCATTTGGTGAAAATCTTTCAGTTAAAATTCAGGAATTGATTCCAATTAATTTTTTAATTCACCCCAGCCCTGGTCAATTGTTTGTGTAACCACTCTGCCAAGTTGTGGTGTTGATGGTGATGGTGTTTCAGTGTTGTGTGGCTGGTTCAATCCCTGCTGGTGTTTGCATTTTGCATCCAAACACTACTGGCTGTGCACACCCACTGAACCCATTTACTGCCTTCAGCCTTTTTAATATCATCATCGAATTATATTTAACTGAATCAATTAATTGGGAATGGCAATAAGATAATGTTTTTAACATGTTTCCATTATCAGTCACTGATGCAGTTCTGTTATTTTAAAAGCTTTTTAGACATTGGCATATACATTGCACATGCTGCATCTGCATTATTAAAATATATAACTACTCTACGTAAGTATGATTTGATGAACCAAGTGAACTCTCATGGTTCTACTCATATTTGAATATTCTGTCTTGAATGCTATGTCAAAGAAAGTGATGGATTTATCATAACATTTCACCTTGTTAATCTATATATTTTGTAGTTTACTACTACCAATTATCAAACATCAACTGCGCTAAGAACAACATATATGTTATCAATATGTATTGATCACTGGTGTGCGGATATGCCCCAGGGTACTGGGACATATTCGCATAGGTAGGTGCTAACATACTTCGAGTATTTCAGGCCCTATGCCACAGAGCAGGATGCGAACTGCAATCGTAAGTTTCAAGCTGCCAAAATATTAGATCTTCCTGTCAAGGACTGGGCTTCTTAAGAGCATTGTAAGTCCTGCGGCGTGTTTCTACATGTCATCTACACTGACTGCTCGGCGCATCTCACACGCCAGGAATCGGTCGATTAGAGACAGACCACCACTCTTTGAGTCCACGGCAGATTACAGATTTACACCCTGTGTGGGATCTTTTTCCTTCCCCTGGCAAAGACACCAGGTAGTGTCTCTTCCGAAAGACAGGGGCAAGTGGGGTGAACGAAATTGCCCTGGTTTTGAAACAGCAGCAGGTGCTTTTGAACCCCGGTCCCTTTGACCGAAAAGTCCGATGCTCTACCACAGGAGGTTTTAAACCTTGGTCCCCTCAATTGAAAGTCCAGTGCTCTACCACTCGACCACCGCGCCCCACAGATCAGAGCGTAGAATAGTGCATATAAAAGTTAAAACAATACTGATTTCATTACAAGTGTCTCGTATTGCTGAGCTTTCAGGGTGGGTATCAGATAGATGTTAGCTTCATTTTGTACCAGATTTTGGGACGTTCAGATTTTCATAGTTTGCGTACGTGTTGGGAGCCGTCTTACCTCCAGGGGCCGATTTGCCCCAAGTTACCCTACTTAATTAATGTAGAAGGACAAGACTTGACCTATATATGCTGTGGTATATGTTAATTGTAACAACAGCCCTAAATAAGGCACCATTTTAGGTCGTGCATCAAAGTCACACAGTTAAACGACGAGTCTGATTGCTGGCCAGGCGTTTCATTCGCAGGCCAGGCGTTTTGTTCACGCGACTCGGGAATGAACCGCCAACAGCTTTGTGCTACTCAATTTGTGTACAGGACAATGATATAATATAATATAAGCTATGGAATATGTTTAATGCAATAATGACCATACATATGATGATTTTATGTCGTGCATCAAAGATACACAGTTAAATACACATGCGTTTCATTCAAAGGCCAGGCGTTTCGTTCATGCCACGTGGGAATGAACCGCCCGCGGCTTTGTGTGTAGGGGAGACCGGGGCTAGTTGTTAAAATTTTCAGTTAAAGTCACTTCTTGTGAAATGTATGTTAGATGCATTATTTCTGTCAACGTGTCAGTTAAATGTATTATTCAGGTTAATAAAATTTACCATACCACTGATATTTCATATTGTAATTAGGTAGATATGTGAAGTTTCCCAGACGTAAACGGGGCAAGTTGTTACATCATACAGGGCACGTTACAGCAAAGAACACGTGGATCACAAAGCAAGTGTCATTTGTACATGTTACTGTTGCTACATTAATTGAATTATACACACTTATACATTTTATACACAGTGTATATAACAATGTAGGTGTTCACAGCTTCATGTATCAAGCTTTTAATTTTTAGTTACCAAAGGAGACACATTCCCTGGATTCTTACATAACAAACAATTGTTTATGGAATATAAATTAAATTAAAATTAAATGGAATATGAAATAGTGAATGGCAATATATATGTGGCTGCTACTTCATTGAATGATACACACACGTACGCACTCATGCACACACGTACGCACTCATGCACACACGTACGCACTCATGCACACACGCACGCACTCATGCACACACGCACGCTCCCATTCCAACGAATCATGCAATATTTATTAATTGCTCAAACAGGGCTGTGCTATAAAACATCAACAAGACTGTCACCCCAGGCAAAGCACCCGGATGGCGAGTACGCCAGGCTTCACAAGTGGAATAAAACGTTATCACGTCGTGGTTAAATAAATGTTTTTCTTTCAATCATTGTCAGGACACAACTCGTTGACTGAGCCATAGGTACGAACCGCCCGAGCGTTGTTACAGTTGTAACAACTTGCCCCAAACACAATTATTATAGTTGAACACGTGGGCGATAACAAATCCTGAACGCCTCTGTAACAACTTGCCCTGTATACAATTATAGCCCCAGTCTCCCCTACCAATTTGTGCACAAGGCAAGGATCTAATATAACGTAAGCCATGGAATATGTTTATTGCAATAATAGCCCTAAATAAATAGCCCTAAATAAATCACGATTTAAGTCGTGGATAAAAGATACGCAGTTAAACGACGAATCTGACTTGCACGCCAGGTGTTTCATTCACAGGCCACGCGTTTCGTTCACAGGCCACACGTTTCACTCACAGGCCAGGTGTTTCGTTCACACCACGCGGGAATGAACTAGACCTATATATGCTGTGGAATATGTATATTGTAATAATGGCCCCAAATAAAGCAGGTTTGTATGTCGTGGATCAAAGATACACAGTTAATCGAGTCGGACTCGCAGGCAGGCGTTTCATTCACACCACGCGGGAATGAACCACCCGCGACTTTGTTTAGAAAATATATACTCAATTTGTGTACAAGACAAGGATATAATAAAATATTAGCTACAGAATACGTTTACTTCAAAAATTGTGTTTCCTGTAACAACTACACACTTGTCTGACTTGTAGGCCAGGCGTTTCGTTCACAGGCCAGGCGTTGCGTTCACAGGCCAGGCGTTTCGTGCACGCGATACGGGAATGAACCGCCCGCGGCTTTGTGTGTACTCAACTTGTGTACAAGTCAGGGATATAATAAAATATAAGTCATGGAATATATGTTTAATGCAAAAATTACCCTAAATAAGTTATGATTTTATTTCCTGTAACAACTATACGATCACAGCCACAGGCCAGGCGTTTCGTTCACAGCCACAGGACAGGCGTTTCGTTCACAGCCACATGCCAGGCGTTTCGTTCACAGCCACAGGTTAGGCGTTTCGTTCACAGCCACAGGCCAGGTGTTTCGTTCACAGCCACAGGTTAGGCGTTTCGTTCACAGCCACAGGCCAGGCGTTTCGTTCACAGCCACAGGCCAGGCGTTTCGTTCACAGCCACAGGCCAGGCGTTTCGTTCACAGCCACAGGTCAGGTGTTTCGTTCACAGCCACAGGTTAGGCGTTTCGTTCACAGCCACAGGCCAGGCGTTTCGTTCACAGCCACAGGCCAGGCGTTTCGTTCACAGCCACAGGCCAGGTGTTTCGTTCACAGCCACAGGTTAGGCGTTTCGTTCACAGCCACAGGCCAGGCGTTTCGTTCACAGCCACAGGCCAGGCGTTTCGTTCACAGCCACAGGCCAGGCGTTTCGTTCACAGCCACAGGCCAGACGTTTCCTTCAGAGCCACAGGCCAGGCGTTTTGTTCAGAGCCACAGGCCAGGCGTTTCCTTCACAGCCACAGGCCAGGCGTTTCCTTCACAGCCACAGTCCAGGCGTTTCCTTCACAGCCACAGGCCAGGCGTTTCCTTCACAGCCACAGGCCAGGCGTTTCGTTCACAGCCACAGGCCAGGCGTTTCGTTCACAACCACAGACCAGGCGTTTCGTTCACAGCCACAGGCCAAGCGTTTCGTTCACAGCCACAGGCCAGGCGTTTCGTTCACAGCCACAGGCCAGGCGTTTCGTTCACAGCCACAGGCCAGATGTTTCGTTCACAGCCACAGGCCAGGCGTTGCCTTCACAGCCACAGGCCAGGCGTTTCCTTCACAGCCACAGGCCAGGCGTTTCGTTCACAGCCACAGGCCAGGCGTTGCCTTCACAGCCACAGGCCAGGCGTTTCCTTCACAGCCACAGGCCAGGCGTTTCCTTCACAGCCACAGGCCAGGCGTTTCGTTCACAGCCACAGACAGGCCAGGCGTTTCCTTCACAGCCACAGGCCAGGCGTTTCGTACATGCGACACGGGAATGAACCGCACAGCAGAATAACATCATTATTTGTGGCGTGCCTAATGCAAGATATTATTAATAATTAGTTCATTAAAGTTGCGACACCCACACAAAACTGTCAAATGGTATGACTAATTAGGAACTATTTCCTACGGTGGCGCTTCACAGTGCTAAATATATAATTACAATGTACGCCGTTTGTAGATGACGTCAGAGCTTTAGTAAACATGACGCAGCACAGCATAACTCACCTGAAATACGGCGGATAACTAGTTACTAGTTAACTAGTTACTAGCTAACCGCGACTAAACTAACCTGCACACTTTGGGTTTAGATCATGTTCTAGCTTGGCGAACATGTCCGCTGCCCAAGTGTATTGAATATTTCACAAAGTGTAAAGGATTACTTTGTACTGTGATAGACCTGCATACGCCCCAGGCGTCGTGTAAAGGGAGCCTTGCAGGGCGTACCTAGCCTCGATTATCCAGGTTCCTCACTGTGGCGCCACCGATTGTCGCACACATCTTCGCCTGGATGCAGAGTGGGGTTCTCATTGTGATGGAAATTATATATGCGCCCAGAATCTGGGCGCATACATAAGTAGGTAATTAAGATCTCATCCGAGCATTAAGCTAATTCATAAAATAAGAACGTACTTTTATCAGTTTATATGACGCAATTCGAATTAATTTTAAACTTCGATTATATTGACACAACTGTCTGACTTAAAAATTAAATAAGGCAAAACAAATGTTTAGCGTAGCTTCTCAATAATGACGCCGATTGGCTGCTGGCGCTTCGTGGGAACGCGTACATAAAATCGAGTGGTGACAGTGGGCAACACGACCACGGCTCTGTAGCCAGACTCTCTTCTCGGCGAATTCAGAAGGTGAGTGAGAGTCGGATAAGCGATACTAGGGCGTACCCGGCTGTTGTGTCTCGTTATCTCAAATTATTGTATTTTGTCGCAACATATTAAAATAGACATGAATGCGAACATGTGGTTTACTGGGTATCCCGCCATTACATGTGTCCGTCACATCCTCAAAACGATTATAACACAGTTGAACACAGCATCCCTCCTTTACTTGAAATTAAAGTCTGTCTTGAAAATAAGCATATGCCAGTTCACGATAATTACAAGTTCCAACCTGCCATCGTGGGTTTCACCCCGTCGCCATAGGACTTCCCCCAACATCTTCACTCGCGCTCTTGTTTTAGGTGCCAAGACTGTCGCGCATCAGTATCAACACCCTCTGGACCAGGAAGACTTTTGTCCAGTGGAGCACTCCGTGCGACGACTGGAAGTCTAGCTGGTTGCCCCGCAGTGGAGAGAAGTTGCCTTCCACTTTTAGTTCTAGTGTCACCGTTGGACAAGGTAAGTTGACTCTTCCGCCAGCACCAGATACGAGCATCGCTGCTGCCCGACACTGACTATTTACCCATAGTTGGGGATTGGTATGGTGACTGTCGGGACGTATCCACTCGCCGGTGGGTCCTGCACACGACACCTCTGGGGCTCCAAACTGCTCCGAGATCTCTAGCTCATTTGCCTGGGGCCGCAGGGTACCAGTATCCGCAGTGTACCACGAGGAGGTTGTGCTAGAGTCTTGTCTATGAAGAGGCTATGTACCAGCAGGGGAGACTTACGCACTCGGCTACCTTTTCACTCCAAGGAGCTATCTGGCGGCTGTAGCTGAAAGCGAGAGTATGAAGCACACACTACATACTACACACAACACTACAGCACTAGGCACATCACACAGACCTGTGTTGATACACCACACCACAATTACAAGTATAACTAAAGTGATTGATTAACTTGAGAGGAGAGGTTACAAGCACTTCACTCTCTACATACCAAGCTCTACCATTGGACACTAAGCATTCTGCATGCTAGCTAAAACTAATGAAAGGAGAGATTAACTTGCAGCTAACTCTCTTTGACAGTTTCCCTCTAGTTCTCAGTTTCTGACAAACCCAAGAAGTCTTTGAATTTCACAAGTAGTTTTCGGAGCCTGCTACAGCATCGGTTGTCTTATGCAAGACTTCAGCGCATCACGTTTTTCGACAGTGTCAGTTTTAGAATTACTCGATTCTGTCGGTATGTCGTCAAAATCATTGACGTCGCTATACACGTGTAATGGAACAGGATGTGTTGCATCATAACGTTTGAAGTGTGAGACGTTTCGAGTTATTGTGTACGTTCTTCTTTCACCATGCTGCCTTTACGTCAAATAACTTCCAGTGGTTTCGGGTCGAACGGTGTTGATAGTTTGTTTTTGCGATGTTGTCGAACGAGAACAGTATCTCCAACTTGCAGTTGAGATCGCTTTGCATTACGCCTTTTGTCGCAGCAGGCTTTCATTTTTGCTTTGTTCTTCATATCTTCATGTTTGAGTTTCTTTAGTGATTCGTGGGTGTGAATCTGTTGTGACAGTTCTGGTGTGACACGCGTTCAGTGCTTCGGCTGGAGATACACCGGTAGTGGAGTGTGGTGTAGGTCGGTTTTGGCAGAGGAAGTTATGCAGTTCCTGTTTCCAACTTCGTTGTTCGATGTGTGCCGCTCTGATGTCTTTCATCAATGGAGCCATGAACGCTCTACTTTCACCATTAGCCTATGCCAAACTGGACTTATCTTTCTGTGGTGGAATCCAAGATGATGAGAGAATTTACGGAATTCTGTACCATTGAGCGGTGGACCGTTGTAAGATTTCCGGAATTCCCTGTCGTGCGAAGATGGTATCCAACTTTGGAATGATGGCTGTTGCAGCTGTAGACGTGACTATTTTCACTTCAGGAAATCTGCTGTAGTCGTCCATAACAAGGAGAAGGTATTTGCCAATAGGAATTGGGCCTAAGAAGTCAACCGAGACATTCTTCCTTCGGCGCGGAAGGAATTGGTGTTGCGATCGTTGGTTCAGGGTTGAATGGACCGCTAGTAGTCACTTGGCACGCTAGACTGCTCCTTACTTGTTTCTCTGCCATGCAGTCAATCCATGGGAACCACACTTTTTCACGAAGTAATTTCTTTGTTTCCACGATTCCTTGATGGCCCACGTGGGCGAGTTCTACAGCTTTAGCTTGTGGTGCAGCTGACGGAATGATACGTGTTCTTCTTAGTACAATTACATTGCAGGTTGTCAGTTCATTTTGAACATTTATGAAGTTGCTTACAAGTGCATCATTCCAGCGACGAGTCTTGACAGCTCTGGTGACTGCCTGAAGAACGGTATCAGTGCTAGTGCGCTGTCTGATCAAGTGTCACTGCCTTTGGGACTGCGGAGATCCATATATAACTCACATAATCTTCGATTGCATGGATCACTTGATTCTGTTGAACAAGGGTGATGACTAATGTAGTCTGCCGGATTCTTGTCATCTTTTCCAGGTCGATATCGCAGTTCAAATTGGCAGGGCATGAGAAGCAATCGCCAAACATTTGTGTTGCCTTATTTAATTTTTTAAGTCAGACAGTTGTGTCAATATAATCAAAGTTTAAAATTAATTCGAATTGCATCATATAAACTGATAAAAGTTCACTCTTATTTTATGAATTAGCTTAATGCTCGGATGAGATCTTAATTACCTACTTATGTATGCGCCCAGATTCTGGGCGCATACATAATTTCCATCACAATGAGAACCCCACTCCAGGCGAAGATGTGTGCGACAATCGGTGGCGCCACAGTGAGGAACCTGGATAATCGACGCTAGGTACGCCCTGCAAGCCTCCCTTTACACGACGCCTGGGGCGTATGCAGGTCTATCACAGTACAAAGTAGTCCTTTACACTTTGTGAAATATTCAATACATTTGGGCAGCGGACATGTTCGCCAAGCTAGAACATGATCTAAACCCAAAGTGTGCAGGTTAGTTTAGTCGCGGTTAGCTAGTAACTAGTTAACTAGTAACTAGTTATCCGCCGTATTTCAGGTGAGTTATGCTGTGCTGCGTCATGTTTACTAAAGCTCTGACGTCAGACGTCATCTACAAACGGCGTACATTGTAATTATATATTTAGCACTGTGAAGCGCCACCGTAGGAAATAGTTCCTAATTAGTCATACCATTTGACAGTTTTGTGTGGGTGTCGCAACTTTAATGAACTAATTATTAATAATATCTTGCATTAGGCACGCCACAAATAATGATGTTATTCTGCTGTGCGGTTCATTCCCGTGTCGCATACACGAAACGCCTGGCCTGTGAACGAAACGCCTGGCCTGTGGCTGTGAAGGAAACGCCTGGCCTGTGGCTGTGAAGGAAACGCCTGGCCTGTGGCTGTAAACGAAACGCCTGGCCTGTGGGTGTGAACGAAACATCTGGCCTGTGGCTGTGAACGAAACGCCTGGCCTGTGGCTGTGAACGAAACGCCTGGCCTGTGGCTGTGAACGAAACGCCTGGCCTGTGGCAGTGAACGAAACGCCTGGCCTGTGGCTGTAAACGAAACGCCTGGTATGTGGCTGTGAACGAAACGCCTGGCCTGTTTCTGTGAACAAAACGTCTGGGCTGTGGCTGTGAACGAAACGCATGGCCTGTGGCTGTGAACGAAACGCCTGGCCTGTGGCTGTGAACGAAACGCCTGGCCTGTAGCTGTGAACGAAACGCCTGGCCTGTAGCTGTGAACGAAACGCCTGGCCTTAGGCTGTGAACGAAACGCATGGCCTGTGGCTGTGAACGAAACGCCTGGGCTGTTGCTGTGAACGAAACGCCTGGCCTGTGGCTGTGAACGAAACGCCTGGCCTGTGGTTGTGAACGCAACGCCTGGCCTGTGGTTGTGAACGAAACGCCTGGCCTGTGGTTGTGAACGAAACGCCTGGCCTGTGGCTGTGAACGAAACGCCTAGCCTGTGGCTGTGAACGAAACGCCTGTCCTGTAAGTCATACAAGTGTAGGCATATAGTTGTTACAGGAAATAAAATTATGACTTATTTAGGGTAATTTTTGCATTAAACATATATTCCATGGCTTATATTTTATTATATCCCTGATTTTTACACAAGTTGAGTACACACAAAGCCACGGGCGGTTCATTCTCGTATCTCGTGCACGAAACGCCTGGCCTGTGAACGGAACGCCTGGCCTGTGAACGAAACGCCTGGCCTGCAAGTCATACAAGTGTGTATTTGTTACAGGAAATAAAATCATGGCTTATTTAGGGGAATTTTTGAAGTAAATGTATTCCATACCTAATATTTTGTTATATCCTTGTCTTGTACACAAATTGAGTATATATTTTCTAAACAAAGCCGCGGGTGGTTCATCCCCGCTTGGTGTGAACGAAACGCCTGGCCTGTGAACGAAACGCCTGGCCTGTGAATGAAACGCCTGGCCTGTGAATGAAATACCTGGCGTGCAAGTCAGACTCGTCGTTTAACTGCGTATCTTTTATCCAAGACTTAAATCGTGATTTATTTAGGGCTATTTATTTAGGGCTATTATTACAATAAACATATTCCATGGCTTACTTTATATTAGATCCTTGCCTTGTGCACAAATTGGTAGGGGAGACCGGGGCTATAATTGTATACAGGGCAAGTTGTTACAGAGGCGTTCAGGATTTGTTATCGCCCACGTGTTCAACTATAATAATTGTGTTTGGGGCAAGTTGTTACAACTGAAACAACGCTCGGGCAGTTCGTACCTATTGCTCAGTCAACGAGTTGTGTCCTGACAATGATTGAAAGAAAAACATTTATTTAACCACGACGTGATAACGTTTTATTCCACTTGTGAAGCCTGGCGTACTCGCCATCCGGGTGCTTTGCCTGGGGTGACAGTCTTGTTGATGTTTTATAGCACAGCCCTGTTTGAGCAATTAATAAATATTGCATGATTCGTTGGAATGGGAGCGTGCGTGTGTGCATGAGTGCGTACGTGTGTGCATGAGTGCGTACGTGTGCGCATGAGTGCGTACGTGTGTGCATGAGTGCGTACGTGTGTGTATCATTCAATGAAGTAGCAGCCACATATATATTGCCATTCACTATTTCATATTCCATTTAATTTTAATTTAATTTATATTCCATTAACAATTGTTTGTTATGTAAGAATCCAGGGAATGAGTCCCTTTGGTAACTAAAAATTAAAAGCTTGATACCTGAAGCTGTGAACACGTACATTGTTATGTACACTGTGTATAAAATGTATAAGTGCTCACTAGATGGCGCCGTTTTCGATTTTAAACATCCTTCTAGATTATGAAAAAATATCAATAAAATGCAGAATTTACGTGTATTCATGTTTGCAAATCAAAGTTAGGCGATCTTTTACTTTCTGACCTAACCATGAAAATAACCACCTAGAGCACCCAAACTTCTCCTCACATATCTACTATACATATACATATGTCAAGTGGGAAAAATACATTTACTTTCTCAAAACGAAAAAAAATTACAAAAGGATTAAACCAAAACATCGCCAAAACATCTCCTGAACGACACCATGTCATACGCATCGATTTTACGGTAACCTTGGCGCTACGCGTAGGCGCCCTAAGAGAGGGCGACGTTTGGGTTAAATGTTGATCGGTTTGAGAAAATAAATGTACTTTTTTGACCACGTGACATGTGTATATGTATAATAGATATATGAGGAGAAATTTTGGTGCTCTGGGTGGTCATTTTCATGGTTAGGTCAGAAAGTAAAAGATCGCCCAAAGTTCATCCTTCTCCGGACACCAAATATTAAAAACGAGTAGACGTCTGTGGCTTCTTGTACATTTAGTGTGTCGAATATGTCGTCTATTTCGTGTCCAGCGTATTGTAGTCTCGCTTATCCGACTCTCGATCGGCTTGGTCAATCCGACGAGAAGAGAGTATTGCTGCAGGGAAGTCAGCCAGCGAGCGATATAATAGGGTGGTTTACCATTCGAAAATTGAGATAGCATAGGAATAGTGAGAGAGAGTGGAATATTGGTTAGAATAAGCATTACTATTACACGTATATTATATACACAAACTTCTTATAGACATATAGTAAGAAACCATTTTTTTTAACAGAGGCAGTATTTTTCCCGGACTCTTTTAGACATATATTCAGCGAGTAATAATTAAAGGAGGTTGTTATCAATAACCATACACTACCTTACACTGAGAAATGTAAATACCTTGGCCATATTTAAAAAAAAAATCTTACTGATGATGACGATATTGCCAGGCAGAAAAGATGTATCTATGCTCAGGCAAATGCTTTAGCCAGAACATTTCACTTATGCAACAATTCCATTAAAACAACTTGATTTAATTCATACTATGGTTCAATGTACACCTCAAGTCTTTGGTGTAATTTAAAAAAACAGAGTCTGAAAGGTATTACTGTCGCTTATAACAACAGTTTTAGAATTATACACAACCTGTCACCCCGCTGTAGTGCAAGCCATATGTTCGCAACTAATTATGTTAAATCCTTTAATTAACGTATTCGCTCATAAATTTTTAGCCTTTTATGCCGGTTGGAAAAATCCGACAATATACTTTTTGTGAATTATCTTCACACTTTTATTTATTATCGAAGTCCATTGATTAAACATTGGATTGATCAATTGTATGCTTTTAATTCATGATGTTTGTACTTTTATACAAATATATATTTTTTTATCCTGACTTATCTTATATATATTTTTACTACACGTCATGTATGTATATTTATATTTATATATATATTTTTCTCACTACATGTACCTCTATTGTTCATCATGCGTGTATATGTATGTTTTTTTTACTTGTATGTATATATAATATTATGGGCTCTTGTCTGAAATAAAACATTATTATATTATTATTATTATATAAATCGTGAATTAAACTGGTGTATCAAACTATCGTTTACATATATGAAATAAAGTGATAAATTTGCATAAATTACATATATTACCTTATATATATATGTAATTTATGCAAATTTATCACTTATCAATATGACACAGTTGTAGTAAACGTGTTCGGTAAAAAGGAATTAACAGCTGGATCTTAGCGTAAGTTTGTATACACTGAGTTCATTGTTTTGTTTATACAGTGTTCTCCGTATTCGCTAGGTGGCAGGCATATGTTTGGCTCATGCGTACTTAGTAGAAAAGACATAGTTAGCAAATATATTATTGTCAATATTAAATTAAATCCTAAATTAACCCAGCCTTACTCAAGGCTAACGTAGCAATCAAATTAAGACTACATTCTGTGATGGCGCCGTGCAAATGGCAGGTAAAGGCCACGAGGCATTTAATATGCGGCAGTTGCAGCAACTG
The DNA here is from genome assembly GCA_963662155.1 of Lamellibrachia columna. Classification (NCBI taxonomy): domain Eukaryota; kingdom Metazoa; phylum Annelida; class Polychaeta; order Sabellida; family Siboglinidae; genus Lamellibrachia; species Lamellibrachia columna. The sequence continues at coordinate 34,741,354 of OY759266.1, read as the reverse complement.
GGTGGACTTCGTCAAGTCCGGGTGTGAGAAGTCCTGGGCTGAGGTTCAGGCGGATAATTTTAGTTTTGAGTGTAGGGGATGTGCGAAGACGAAGGAACTAGATGTGGAGTTGGAACAGCTCAGGCTGCTCGTAGTGGCAATAGTGGGAAGGGAACAGGTGGGTTGTGCGAGTGGTTCCGGTGGAGGAGCAAGGAGCATAGTAAATAAGAAAAACGAATTAAACATTATGGTAGAAGATATTGACCCTCACGTAATTGGTATAACCGAACCATGGGCCAACAAAGACAAAACATATGCTGAATTAGGACTGACAGGATAGTACTGTTTAGAAGAGATCGAATAGGAAGAAGGGGCGGGGGAGTTATTTTATATGTTAAAGAATATATTCAGGCATATGAAATAAAATTAGAAAGGAAAGCAGATTGTTAGTGCAAAATAGTTTCAGGGAATACAAAATTAACTATTGATGTGCGTTGCATGTAAGTGACAATCAAAGTTAAGTATATTACAAAAAACAAAACAATTGTTCTATAATCATTTAAACACTTCTGTGACTGTGTGGTAAAGTATGCTATGCAGTTTATAACCCTTTTTGATTTTTTCCAGTATCTATTATTTGCGAAGTTGTTAAACTTGTCAGTGTCATAAAAAGGGGCATTTTGTTTATACTAGGAATAGAGTCCATTTCTGGTGATCTGGATGTTTGTGGCCTGCACTGCCACTGAATGTATGGGCAAATGGCACAATGTGTACTAATGAAGATATTAAAGGGGAACTGAAGCAATTTTGTGTTATGCCGTATATTTAAATATATATTATCTAACTATGCATTAATGGTGACAGATACCTGCTAATTTATGAGATAAACTGAAAAACTGATTTTGTTCGAGACAAAAATCTACAAAATACATCACTGCGTATCGCCATCTTGTTGTCGAAACGAGTGGTTTGAGTCGCGTATATCTAATCAATGTAAATTTTCGATTTTTTGCGATTTATTTCGTAAATAGGCATTCTGGAGCGAAAAAAAAGATATGGGTCTCTGTTATATATACAAGTGTTTACACACGTCAACAAAATAGCGTTTTTGTTCGTTCCAAATAAAAAAAGTTAAAGAAATTACAACAAAACACGCAAAAAATCGTGGAAAACGCCACACTTCTCGAACACACGAGACGCTAACCAACGAGAATATGCGATAACGGAATACCGGAACTATTTTTTACTTGTTGACAAGATGGATGCATCGCTTGTGACAGTTTTACCAGATCTGCTACTAGCGATTAGTGGTTTACTGAACTTCCGTAATAGTTGTCTATCTTTGGAGAAATGGAAACCACAGACGAAGAGTCTAGTTCGACAGGCCACACGGAAACAACCGTTGACAGTCGTAAAGTGTCACCGAGTGTGCGAGTCACGCTCCAGAATCCAGGTCGGCTTCGCCTTTGACTTTGTTGACGTTGGATTCAGGAAAAATTACAACAGCGCTTTGACTGTCAACGATTCCTGACTAGGTAATGTGATGTGGTGAACCTGTGGAAATTGCGTCCCGATGTCTGCGCACGTTTACGTTGAGTCATCATGCTGCGCCGAGGAAGCTATCATGCCTAGGGCTAGGCTATGGCTATGGCTATGCAGCACCGTGTGCCCGACCGCGTTGGTGCTTGCATCACCGTACGAAGGCGAAGACGATGATTTTGTAGTGATATGCACAAACAGAGCGGTGCTAGATGTTGGTCTGCTGTCATTGCATGATTTGCGTGCCGACTCATTGATTCGCTAGCAGGTCAGTAATTCAATTGTTATCGAATCATTGCCATTTTAATAATCATATTTTTTCTGCATATTTCTTTTACCTAGCCCGAGGGCGAGGTCCGAACTACAATGGCAATGCAAGCAGGCTTTTCTCTTTATTTTGTATCTAATCTAATGAAGTGACTGTATTTTAATATTGTGTTTGATTTTGTGTTGAATAACATTGATGACAATAATAACATAAGGGTTTATTTAATTCATTATGTGAATATATATATATTCTTAAATGTTACCGTAATCGTGATTGTAATAATGATTGTAATCATGACTACATTAGTAATTGTGATTGCAATAATTACTGTAATCATGATTACATTAATATTCGTACTTGTAATCACCCCTCTCTGTAGCACACCACAACACCTTGTTGTTTGGTGCAATGTAATCATTTAAATAACAATAATTAACTACTGACAGTATGTAATGTTCACAGTTTTGCAACTATTATGGTAATTATGGAATTAGTGCTATCAACTAACCCTGACAAATTATATTTCAGGCTCAGGAAAGGCAAGACAAGTAATCCCATCCTGCGATGTGGGAAGGATCTGTGATGTCTATTCTGAACCGAATTGAATTGATGGAAAGTTTAGCTATGGCGATTGACCTGACACAGGTGAGTGTACTGATAGTCTGATATAGACAAATTGTGAGGCACCCACAGTATGCAGCAGGTCGAAAAACAACCTGGAAAAGTACAAAAATTCCCACTAAAATATTAATAACTGAATGATGTGAATGCCTTCTTATCCACATCCCACTTCTGTCAACAAAAATATTACCTGCAGCATATTGCATGTCACTACACACAATTTCATTTATATTGAGACCAACATAAAAAATATCCACAGTTTATTCACATAGAAAAACAATTACCAAAGAAATAAGGCTAACTAGAACGACTGAAACCAAGACTAAACATTGACTAAAAACAGTGACTTCTACCACCGGGAAATACAACCTGGAACATGGATATTTTACAGTTACACACATCATTATTATGCCACAACATATAAAATATACTGGTAGTTTAGCTTAAGAAATAATTAATCTTTATAAAGCCAAGACATTTTAACTGTTTCGCCATCATCATCTGTACCAATGGCAATAGACTACTTGTTTTGATTGGACAGTAAATGTACACCAATCATGTGTAACAATATTACTTGTTCTGACTGACAGTAAACGTACACCAATCATGCATACCAATACACTACTTGTTCCTACCAACAGTAAATGTACACCAATGATCTCATTCTGGAATCTGCACCATTTCACTACTTCTTCTGACAGTAAATGTACACCAATCATGTGTATCCAATATACTACTTGTTCTGACTGAATCTACTACTTGTTCCTACCGACAGCAAATGTAAACCAAGCGTCTCATTCTCTACCAAATACACTACTTGTACTGACAGTAAATGTACACCAATCATATGTATCAATACACTACTTGTTCTGACTGATAGTACTTGCACACCAACCATCTGTTCCAATACACTACTGGCACTAAATATACACCAATACACTACTTATTCTGACTGATAGTACATGTACACCTAACATATTCAATTCACCTTTCACTCATCCAGGGGTAGAAATCAGCACACTTTCCTGACAGACACCCCAGTATCCGAAAGACCTTGGCTGATAGATCAGACATGAGTACAACCTGTGTCACAGTTTATGGCTGTTTGGTGTGTGGCAGGTGCAGAAAAGTGACATAAGTTTTTCTCACGAATGACAAACTTCTTCTCTTTCTCATAGGTGTCGGAGCTGCTTGAGTCACCCTCGGTTATGTCACTGTTATCACGTAGTGTGCATCATCTGCACCAATGTCTTTATTCTCACTGAATCTGATGGAAGCTTCACATAGGAGTAGTCATGATCAACGTTCATTGGTGCAATAATGTCATCCGTGACTACAGCAGCATTCACGAAGTGTCGCACTTGAAATATCGTTACCGGATCGATTTGCATTTCAGCATCAGTTGTATGTTGCGCCACAGCAGTAGTAGCAGTGATGGCACTAAAGGTGACATCCGTAATGTAAAGATTGACGGCATCACCCGTAGCGCTGGATGCTTCAAAACTAGTACCTGTACTTGTACGAACCAATGGTGAATCCTTCATCTGAAAAGATTACACATACAGTGACTTGAAAATTTTACAAAATTCATCTTTTGCATAATAAAAATGAATCACAATGTGAGAAACTTTCTCTTGTATATATTATTTTTAGAATATAAGAGTGCCAATGTCATATAGAATGTATAAAGTAATCAACCACAGAAAAAAAGCATTTTCCCTATGGAGCCATGTTAATTCAACCAATGGGTCTTTCACTGATCTCTTAATGTTTTTAATGAATCTGTTTGGTCAGTTTGACGAATGCCACTGGTAACATAACCAAACGCATGTAACCAAAATTGTAGCATCCTAGCTCCAAAGTGCATTATATTATCTAATCAACATTGCACTGTTTTCAATGGGCCAGGGAGGTCAAAATTCTATAAGGGGTCCAAATTCCATAACAAAATATGGTCCCATAGGTACACTTTCTATGGGGTTCCTTATTTTATATCTGACACTCGATTTAGATAACATAATGCATGAATATTGTTATTGGACCAAATGCAGATCTATGTTTGTGACATCTTTACCTTATAAATGCTGCACGCACATACACATACCTGCCCACACGTATATATATATGTATATATGTAAATATATATAATTATTAGGTATTATACTGAAAGCATCTGCTAGATAGTATGGTGCATGGACAAAAGCCCCTCCCGACAAAAGCCCCACGGACATAAGCTTGTTTCAATTCAATTATACTGTTCATGACTGTTGCTGTAGTACATAGACAAGATATTGTCATGAATATACTTCAGGCATGTGGTCAATTCCATTCCGGAATTGGAACTAACCCTCAATTCCAGTTCCGGAATTGGAATTGACTTCAAAATTTTTTTTTAATTGAATTTTTTTTCAGAAATTTATTTTTTGGGAATTGGAATTAATTTTGTTGGAATTATTGACTTGATACTGTTAATATTTACCCTTATATTTACTTATATTACTTTTTAAATCATATTTGTCTGCTATTAGCATGTCACCCTGAATCTGGTAACAGCCAAGAAGTTGTCAACATTACAGCATAGACACTGTCTACTTTGGTATTGAAACATTGTGACCAAGAACAATATAATCAAGCATTTGCATCAAAAAGAAATACTAAGTTACTGTAACAGACAGTAAAACCAAAATCAGACCATTCAGGCCTCATTTCCTCTCTCAGTGTACAAGGTTTATTTACAGAGATTGCCAATTAAGGGCACCTGCCTGCTCATTCCCTTTGTGTGAGAGAGGAAGCCTGCCCCACTTGATTGCAGCCCCTTGTTTATCCAAGCCTAATGTTCAGCCCACAAGTTTCCCATACTAAACATGTCACTGATCACCTGTACAATGCTGTTACATGTGGCTGTAGGGTTTGCCCTTTGTAGTAATTAAAAATGTCCCCATGGAGAATACATGTTGGAGATTAGGATGTTGAAGACTCAAACTTTCCAGTAAATTTGATGAAATATCAATGATACCACAACTGATAGCGATATAAATCCGCCTCCTAGTATATTTGCTCCCCCCACCCGGACATCTGCCCCTTTTTTCTATGATAGTTGACAAGTGAAAATCAGTTTGCAGTTTTATCATTATTGCTACAATAACATAACATTCAATGACAAGCCAAAGTCACTTTAGCCTAATGCAATGGCCTATCCCCTGGAGTGTGTATGAGATTATCTTGTCACCAGTTGTCTTCCAGGTATCATTGATAGTCAGATCAGTGGTGGAAGATGGGTTCTTGGGGTGATGCTTCCACAAACAGTGGTGGACAGTAATGAGTCAGAGATCAGCTGGTTTGGAGTGCCCCTGGTATTAGCTGTCTTAGTTTTCAGGTCCTCACGGACCTTGACAGCTTCTATCTGTGCCGTGTCACCATCATGGTTGCAGGCAGTCTTGTTGATCACATTCTGGATCTGGAGATCAGATCAGTGACCACAGCACCCTTGCATGATCAGGATCGACGCTGGCTTCACTCCCAATGAAGAGTAATCTTGTTGGTCCCCCTTCTTGGTGTAGGAATGACACTCAAAACATAGCTTCTGACCTCCTCAAATGCTAGTAGTAATTTCCATGGTGAAGTTATAAGTGAATTCTGACAACTCTGGCTTGTGCATCCAGTTTTATAGGAAAATGGAGTCACTCCAACTCTCCATGGTAAATGCAATTCAAAAGAAACCTTGTTGAGATGGCTTCTTTCAAATATCCTCAATTGTCCTAACATGTCCAGGTCCTAATGTCACTGGCTTCTTCCACAATTGCAATAAAGATAATCCTTTGATTACAGGATCATCTCCAACTACATAAAGTAATTTACTTGGCTGATCTGGCACAAAGAACATTAATTGCAATTAGGGTAATATATATCTTGAATTCATGTTCAGAAATAAAAAAATAAGTTAAAAATACATTTCTTAAAAAACTTACAAATAATCCAGAAGCTATGGACGGGGGCAAATGTCCAGATTTTGAATAAGGCAAGGGGCTAATGTCTGGGGGGCTATTGACAAAGGGGCAAATATCCGGAAGGGGGGCAAATGACCTGGACCCGATATAAACAGGGGAAACTGTTCAAAACTCAGATTAATGACCCAACTGTCCAGGGCTGTCCATAATGTTTGGTTTTGTTAGCAAAAATCCAGGAGAAGTGTCGCAGCAGAAAGTACATATGAAATGGCTGGATGCCATTTTAAAGTTTTTTATGGCAAACCTGATATATATATATATATATATATGTGAGTGTGTGTGCATTTAACTAACAATAATTTTTTAATCATATCTAATTAAATATGATTGTGCACACGTGACAAATAAAACTGTGTTAAAACGAATTGGATTTGAATTTTTAGCCTAGGATTTTAACAGTTGGAATTGATTTTTGCAAGGCGGAATTAGAACTGATTTTTTGGAATTGACAAAACAGAATTGACCCCATGCCTGATATCACTTCACTTCACTTTCCCATAACCCGTAAGGATCGTTGGGGCACTATTGATGACTTTCTAACCAGCTCTCTTTTTTGCTGTATTTTGCTGCACCTTCAGGATCACATTTTCTCCTTTTCAATTCCCTTCTTTTGTCACAAAGATCTAGGATGTCTGTTGTGACCCATGGTTTCTTTGTCCGACGGTGTTTTCCAAGGATCTCGTGGGCTGTGTCGGTCACTATTTTGTTGAAGGTGTTGGTCAGCAAGTTCACGTCGGTATATTTGTCATCCAGTATGATAAGTGGTGCAAATTTCCCACCTATCATTGCTTTGAATGCTTCTGCTACATCAGGATCCTTATGTTTCTCGATGTCAAATTTGATTCTTGTTGGCTTTGGTTTGCTGATCCTCTTCAGGCGAATGAGGAAGGATGTCATCAGCAAGTCGTGATCACTTCCGATATCTGCTCCTGGAAAGCTTCGTGTCCTGGCAATGTTCACTCCTGTGTGAAAGCGCCGTTTCACCAAGATGTAGTCGATCTGATTGTGATGTTTTCCATCTGGGCTGTGCCAGGTCCATCTTCTAGATGTTTTGTGTGGGCCAAATGTGTTAGCCAGCATCAGCTCATTGTACATTGCAAATTCGAGGATCCTGTGACCTCTCTCATTTGTTTCCGTGTTGCAGAAAGGTCCGCAAGTGTCTTGCCAGTTGTTCTGCGCATCCTTTCCCACTTTTGCATTCCAGTCTCCTAGTACAATAAGATTGTCTTTCTTTGGCGTTTCCTCTATGACTTCTTGCAGCTGGCCATAGAAATCTTCCACCTCACTGTCGTCATAATCAGACGTTGGGGCATAAACTTGTATGACTGTCATGTTGAAGGGAGTTGCCTTCAGGCGGATGGTGATGAGCCTGCTGGAGATAGGGCGACAACCCATGACAGTGTTCACGATGTCTTTGTGAACAAGAAACCCAACGCCTTGTTCGTGTTTGTCCTTCTTGCCACTGAAGTAGACCTTGTGTCCTTCTTCGGTCGATGTTTCACCAAAGCTTTTCCATCGCATCTCGGCGAGTCCAAGCAGGTTCCATCTGTATCTCTCCATCTCATGTGTGAGTTCTTTCAGTTTTCCTGCAGCTCTCAATGTCCTGACATTCCATGTGCCGATGGTGATGTCGTTTCTTCCACGTATCTTTTTGGTAGGGGCACCAGTAGCATACTTAACACCCCCGTCCTGGTGTACGACGGGAGGCGCAGTCATTTTTGACCCGGGCTGCGACCGATCCGGTATGTGATTCAAACTGGTTTTCATGATCATGGTGTGTCTAGGGCAGATTTGCAACCTAGCGGAGCCCATCCCTCTCCAGGCTGGTTGACCACAGCCGATATCTACCAAAAAATGTGGCTCGCCTTGGTCCTGAACACGTGGTCGTTGAACTCATCTTGGAGCCCTTCCGTCCTGGCCGTTGACTTCATCGAGGAAGACATCCGCCCTGTGATGTCATGTTAACATCACCGTATTTTACCCATACGTGGTAGACTCGTGGAGGCGGGAGCGTCTTATTCCATCCCGTACAGGTCCATTGGACCTGCCCACTGCCTGATATACTTCCTTCATATATATAGCTTGTACTAATACTATTGTGGGTTGCCGACAGTTGCCCCCTCCTCCCACGATATTCATTACAGTTTTATCAGTCGACTTAGAATAAAATGTAATTAATACATCTCTATGAACTTCCGGTTATTACATGTGGGGTTTAATCTGATCAATAAAGCAAATTAATTTTATATAATTTTGCCTTATTGTCAAGTCACAAGAATTCAGACAGAAATTGTAAAGTGTCATTATAGAAAGCAGACATGTAATCTGACAGTGTTCAACTGGGTAGATGACGATGCCTTAGTTAGTTTCCTTTCCAGCTAGACATTGCATGGGTGAAATGCATTTTACTTAAATATTTAAATACTTTTTAAAAGTTCTTGTAACTGCATTTGCACTTAATCACAATGAAAGTATTTGTATATTTTAAATATTTCCATAAAGAATTTGAAATGTAAACAGCAACAGTAGGCTTCTGTTGCACTATAGTCTATACTGTCTTTTGGTCGTGTTTCTCCCATGCATCTAACACCCCCCAGGCTTAGCCTTACGCTTGCCGCTTGCTCTCAAAGGCATTTAGAACACAGGAGTCTGAGACTTATTATGACTGTCAATAAATAATATCAATTATTTTCTTGAATAATTTTGCCTAGTACATACGCCATGGCCCATGTTATAAGGCTGCAGTATATCCTGTAGCACTTACTGAGTTATTGTTATTGTTTTGAGTACGGCCACGTATTGACGGTGCGTCTGATCACGTCGAAAATAAATCTGCGGATTGGAAAACACTCGTAATTATATCAAACTATTAACACTTACTCGCACTTTATTGTATTCATACATTTCGATTTACTGTGGGTCATATATATGCTGACGTTGAAGCACAGCAGTAGTTAGCAGAGGTTTTTGGGACCCCCTTATCGGTTCATCAAAAGATCAAAGTAAAACGACCCTAATATCGCCCACCGCTAATGAGTGCGCGCAGCCAATCAGAAAGCAGCACTAGACCTTGGAGCGCCCCCTGGCGGCGGCGGCGGCGGCGGCGGCGCAGCGTGGCGCGCATGCGCGTGCCGCGCCCCTAGCGACCGGAGGAGGAACGAACAGTGACCTAGTTACGTGTATGTGCCGAAGGGTCGTTGACCCAGTAAGGAGACGAACGCAATCGTACGGTGCACACGTATTTTATTAAATACAACAAAGCGGCAGCAGTACAAACGAGGCGATCGTATGCGATTGGATACAACGAGCCGGGTATGATGAAGATGATGATGATGATGAAGTCGAGGCGACTTGCGAATGGTGACCATCGCGCCAGAGGTCGCGAACTTACGGGTGTCTCCACCGCGCCAGAGGTTCGAGGGCGAGCTTACGGGTGGAGCGACCACCGCGCCAGAGGCTCAGTATGACACGTTATAGTACGGTATACCCTTTTTCAGCAGCCTGATCCAATCGAACACGCGACAATCGTTAGCGACCAGATCGGTGTGGAAAGCGTTGACGAAAGTTCTCATAGGAGCGCCGTTACAACGAAGCATGATATAAGTGACGCAATATTGTCCGCAAACGTTAGACAGAGGACTCTGGAGTCTCGTGCTGTTATGAGTCCACTCGGAACAGTGTTTGTTCAAGAAGGTGCGGAACGCCGCGTGACGAGGCGGCAGACCGTACGAACAGAAGTATTCGCCGCGCCCGTCGGAGGACAGGTACAGTGCTATCCAGTGTTCGCCCGGTTCGTCGGCGTCGTCGGTGTTGCACACGAAGGCGATCGGCAGAGCGTCAATTGTTGCAGGCAGTCCATCTCGGGGTACGACGCCACCAAAGACGGACGCGGTGTTCGGATGCGCTCTTACACTTTACCCATACCTCCTACAGTTTACCCATAATTCCTACAATTTACCCATAAGTCACCTATTGAATAAGAGTACAAGGACATTTTATTAAATATTTGAAAATAATGACACAATATCGTCCACAAACGTTAGACAGAGGACTCTAAAGTCTCTTGCCATACGCATATTTTCGTTATATGTCAATATTGTTAAATAGTGCGCTCTTACACTTTACCCATACCTCCTACAGTTTACCCATAATTCCTACAATTTACCCATAATTCTCCTATTGAATAAGAGTACAAGGACATTTTATTAAATATGTGAAAATAATGACACAATATCGTCCACAAACGTTAGACAGAGGACTCTAAAGTCTCTTGCCATACGCATATTTTCGTTATATGTCAATATTGTTAAATAGTGCGCTCTTACACTTTACCCATAACTCCTACAGTTTACCCATAATTCCTACAATTTACCCATAATTCCTACAATTTACCCATAAGTCTCCTATTGAATAAGAGTACAAGGACATTTTATTAAATATTTGAAAATAATGACAAAATATCGTCCACAAACGTTAGACAGAGGACTCTAAAGTCTCTTGCCATACGCATATTTTTGTTATATGTCAATATTGTTAAATAGTGCGCTCTTACACTTTACCCATACCTCCTACAGTTTACCCATAATTCCTACAATTTACCCATAATTCTCCTATTGAATAAGAGTACAAGGACATTTTATTAAATATGTGAAAATAATGACACAATATCGGCCACAAACGTTAGACAGAGGACTCTAAAGTCTCTTGCCATACGCATATTTTCGTTATATGTAAATATTGTTAAATAGTGCGCTCTTACACTTTACCCATAACTCCTACAGTTTACCCATAATTCCTACAATTTACCCATAATTCCTACAATTTACCCATAATTCCTACAATTTACCCATAAGTCTCCTATTGAATAAGAGTACAAGGACATTTTATTAAATATTTGAAAATAATGACAAAATATCGTCCACAAACGTTAGACAGAGGACTCTAAAGTCTCTTGTCATACGCATATTTTTGTTATATGTCAATATTGTTAAATAGTGCGCTCTTACACTTTACCCATACCTCCTACAGTTTACCCATAATTCCTACAATTTACCCATAATTCTCCTATTGAATAAGAGTACAAGGACATTTTATTAAATATGTGAAAATAATGACACAATATCGGCCACAAACGTTAGACAGAGGACTCTAAAGTCTCTTGCCATACGCATATTTTCGTTATATGTAAATATTGTTAAATAGTGCGCTCTTACACTTTACCCATAACTCCTACAGTTTACCCATAATTCCTACAATTTACCCATAATTCTCCTATTGAATAAGAGTACAAGGACATTTTATTAAATATGTGAAAATAATGACACAATATCGTCCACAAACGTTAGACAGAGGACTCTAAAGTCTCTTGCCATACGCATATTTTCGTTATATGTCAATATTGTTAAATAGTGCGCTCTTACACTTTACCCATAACTCCTACAGTTTACCCATAATTCCTACAATTTACCCATAATTCCTACAATTTACCCATAATTCCTACAATTTACCCAGCACACATATGTAGTGAAGTGTGTTTGTTCGTTCACCTAGCTATAAAAAGAACGGGACTTTAGTTTCAATAGTCACTGTACCCACAGTACAGAGCTGGAATACTTAGTTGATGTACCCACAATACACAGCTACAGTACATAGTCACTGTACCAACAGAACACATCTAGAATACATAGTCACTGTATCCACAGTACACAGCTAGAATACATAGTAACTGTACCCACAGTACACAGCTAGAATACATATTCATTGTACAAACAGTACACGGTTAGAATACATAGTCACTGTACCCACTGTACACATCTAGAATACATAATCACAGTAACCACAGTACACGGCTAGAAAACATAATCAATGTAACCACATTACACGGCTGGAACACATAATCACAGTAAATTCATAGTCACTGTACCCACAGTACAAAACTAAAATACATAGTCACTTAACCCACAGTACACAGCTAGAATGTATAATCACTGGACACACAGTACACAACTAGAATACATAGTCAATGTATGCACAGTGCACAGCTACAGTACATAGACCTGTACCCACAGTACATGGCTACAATACATAGTCACTGTACCCACATTACTCAGCTAGCGTACATAGTCACTGTACCCGCAGTGCACATCTAGAATATAAAGTCACTGTACCCACAGTACAAAGATATAATACATAGTTACTGTACCCACAGTACACAGCTACAGTTCATAGTCATTCTACCCACAGTACACATCTAGAATACATAGTCACTGTATCCAGAGTACACAGCTAAATTACATAGTCACTGTACCCACATTACACAGCTATAATACTTAGTCACTGTACACAAAGTACACAGCTATAATACATATTCACTGTACCCAAAGTACACAGCTAGAATATATAGTCACTGTACACACAGTACACAGCTAGCATACATAGACATTGTACCCACAGTACACAGCTAGAATATATAGTCACTATACCCAGAGTACACAACTAGAATACATATTCACTGTACCCACAGTAAACAACTAGAATACATAATAATAATAATAATCACTGTACCCACATTAACCCACTACAATTCCTAGTCACTGTACCCACATTACTCAGCTAGCATACATAGTCACTGTACCCACAGTGCACACCTAGTATACAATGTTACTGTACCCACAGTACACAGTTAGAATACATAGTAACTGTTCCCACAGTACTCAACTTTAATACATAGTCACTATACCCACAGTACACAAATAAAATACAGCTATAATGCATTGTCACTACATCTCCAGTACACGATTAGAATACACAGTTACTGCTCACCCAGGACACAGCTCGAATACATGGTCGCTGCTGTATCTCCACCACACAGCTGTAAGATATAGTCACTACAACTCCAGTACACAAATAGAATACACAGTTACTGCTAGAATACATGACCAGTGCACCCTCAGTACACATCTAGAATATATATACAGTAAGTTGCTACGAACTCAATAATGGCGGTTGTGATGACGACACGACGATCTCAGCCGTCTTATATACCATGCTAGAAATAAGCCAGACAACTGACGTCAGCCTCGGAACAATACCACAGTAATCAGAAAACTGATAAACGCGGCAGGCAACTGTCAACTAACGACGCCGGGCATCCATCACGGAAGGAAAAAGTGGGGTTACGCGTACGCAGACAGCGGTAGAACATGCTGTATTACAGGCTGTCGTGCTGTATTACAGGCTGTCGTGCTGTATTACAGGCTGTCTTGCTGTATTACAGGCTGTCTAGCTGTATTACAGGCTGCCATGCTGTATAACAGGCTGTCTTGCTGTATTACAGACTGTCTTGCTGTATAACAGGCTGTCATGCTGTATTACAGGCTGCCCTGCTGTATTACATGCTGTCTTGCTGTATTACAGGCTGCCTTGCTGTATTACAGGCTGTCTTGCTGTATTACAGGCTGCCCTGCTGTATTACAGGCTGTCTTGCTGTATAACAGGCTGTCTTGCTGTATTACAGACTGTCTTGCTGTATAACAGGCCGCCCTGCTGTATTACAGGCGGTCCTGCTGTATAACAGGCTGCCATGCTGTATTACAGGCTGTCTAGCTGTATTACAGGCTGCCATGCTGTATTACAGGCTGTCTTGCTGTATTACAGGCGGTCCTGCTGTATAACAGGCTGCCATGCTGTATTACAGGCTGTCTTGCTGTATAACAGGCTGTCTTGCTGTATTACAGGCTGTCTTGCTGTATTACATGCTGTATTACAGGCTGTCTTGCTGTATTACAGGCTGTCTTTCTGTATAACAGGCTGCCATGCTGTATTACAGGCTGTCTTGCTGTATAACAGGCTGTCTTGCTGTATTACAGACTGTCTTGCTGTATAACAGGCCGCCCTGCTGTATTACAGGCGGTCCTGCTGTATAACAGGCGGCCATGCTGTATTACAGGCTGTCTTGCTGTATTACAGGCTGTCTAGCTGTATTACAGGCTGCCATGCTGTATTACAGGCTGTCTTGCTGTATTACAGGCGGTCCTGCTGTATAACAGGCTGTCATGCTGTATTACAGGCTGTCTTGCTGTATAACAGGCTGTCTTGCTGTATTACAGGCTGTCATGCTGTATTACAGGCTGTATTACAGGCTGTCTTGCTGTATTACAGGCTGCCTTGCTGTATTACAGGCTGTCTTGCTGTATAACAGGCTGCCATGCTGTATTACATGCTGCCATGCTGTATTACAGGCTGCCATGCTGTATTACAGACTGCCGTGCTGTATTACAGGCTGTCGTGCTGTATTACAGGCTGTCTTGCTGTATTGCAGGCTGTCTTGCTGTATTACAGGTGATGGACGCAATGTGTAAAGAGCCAGGATGTGGCTGGAAGTAGGAGAAACAGAGGATAGTATGGTGGAGGCAATGTGTAAGGAGGAAGGGTGTGGCTTGAGGTAGGAAAGACAGAGGACAGTATGGTGGACGCAATGTGTCAGGAGTCAGGATCAACATTACACAACTTCACACAACTTCGCACAACTTCGCACAACTTCACACAACTTCACACAACTTCACACAACTTTACCTTCTGATTACCACACCTCACCACCCCCACCATAGAGTAATGAGACGAGCATAGCCATCTGACCACCAGGGGGCGCAGGGGCGCGCGCGCGATTACAGGAAAAAGGTGTATTTCGCGGAAAAAGGTGTATTAGACACCTTTTTCCTGTAATCGCGCGCGCCCCTGCGCCCCCTGGTGGTCAGATGGCTATGCTCGTCTCATTACTCTATGGTGGGGGTGGTAGGTGTGGTAATCAGAAGGTAAAGTTGTGTGAAGTTGTGTGAAGTTGTGTGAAGTTGTGCGAAGTTGTGCGAAGTTGTGTGAAGTTGTGTAATGTTGATCCTGACTCCTGACACATTGCGTCCACCATACTGTCCTCTGTCTTTCCTACCTCAAGCCACACCCTTCCTCCTTACACATTGCCTCCACCATACTATCCTCTGTTTCTCCTACTTCCAGCCACATCCTGGCTCTTTACACATTGCGTCCATCACCTGTAATACAGCAAGACAGCCTGCAATACAGCAAGACAGCCTGTAATACAGCACGACAGCCTGTAATACAGCACGGCAGTCTGTAATACAGCATGGCAGCCTGTAATACAGCATGGCAGCATGTAATACAGCATGGCAGCCTGTTATACAGCAAGACAGCCTGTAATACAGCAAGGCAGCCTGTAATACAGCAAGACAGCCTGTAATACAGCCTGTAATACAGCATGACAGCCTGTAATACAGCAAGACAGCCTGTTATACAGCAAGACAGCCTGTAATACAGCATGACAGCCTGTTATACAGCAGGACCGCCTGTAATACAGCAAGACAGCCTGTAATACAGCATGGCAGCCTGTAATACAGCTAGACAGCCTGTAATACAGCAAGACAGCCTGTAATACAGCATGGCCGCCTGTTATACAGCAGGACCGCCTGTAATACAGCAGGGCGGCCTGTTATACAGCAAGACAGTCTGTAATACAGCAAGACAGCCTGTTATACAGCAAGACAGCCTGTAATACAGCATGGCAGCCTGTTATACAGAAAGACAGCCTGTAATACAGCAAGACAGCCTGTAATACAGCATGTAATACAGCAAGACAGCCTGTAATACAGCAAGACAGCCTGTTATACAGCAAGACAGCCTGTAATACAGCATGGCAGCCTGTTATACAGCAGGACCGCCTGTAATACAGCAAGACAGCCTGTAATACAGCATGGCAGCCTGTAATACAGCTAGACAGCCTGTAATACAGCATGGCAGCCTGTTATACAGCAGGACCGCCTGTAATACAGCAGGGCGGCCTGTTATACAGCAAGACAGTCTGTAATACAGCAAGACAGCCTGTTATACAGCAAGACAGCCTGTAATACAGCAGGGCAGCCTGTAATACAGCAAGACAGCCTGTAATACAGCAAGGCAGCCTGTAATACAGCAAGACAGCATGTAATACAGCAGGGCAGCCTGTAATACAGCATGACAGCCTGTTATACAGCAAGACAGTCTGTAATACAGCAAGACAGCCTGTTATACAGCATGGCAGCCTGTAATACAGCTAGACAGCCTGTAATACAGCAAGACAGCCTGTAATACAGCACGACAGCCTGTAATACAGCACGACAGCCTGTAATACAGCATGTTCTACCGCTGTCTGCGTACGCGTAACCCCACTTTTTCCTTCCGTGATGGATGCCCGGCGTCGTTAGTTGACAGTTGCCTGCCGCGTTTATCAGTTTTCTGATTACTGTGGTATTGTTCCGAGGCTGACGTCAGTTGTCTGGCTTATTTCTAGCATGGTATATAAGACGGCTGAGATCGTCGTGTCGTCATCACAACCGCCATTATTGAGTTCGTAGCAACTTACTGTATATATATTCTAGATGTGTACTGAGGGTGCACTGGTCATGTATTCTAGCAGTAACTGTGTATTCTATTTGTGTACTGGAGTTGTAGTGACTATATCTTACAGCTGTGTGGTGGAGATACAGCAGCGACCATGTATTCGAGCTGTGTCCTGGGTGAGCAGTAACTGTGTATTCTAATCGTGTACTGGAGATGTAGTGACAATGCATTATAGCTGTATTTTATTTGTGTACTGTGGGTATAGTGACTATGTATTAAAGTTGAGTACTGTGGGAACAGTTACTATGTATTCTAACTGTGTACTGTGGGTACAGTAACATTGTATACTAGGTGTGCACTGTGGGTACAGTGACTATGTATGCTAGCTGAGTAATGTGGGTACAGTGACTAGGAATTGTAGTGGGTTAATGTGGGTACAGTGATTATTATTATTATTATGTATTCTAGTTGTTTACTGTGGGTACAGTGAATATGTATTCTAGTTGTGTACTCTGGGTATAGTGACTATATATTCTAGCTGTGTACTGTGGGTACAATGTCTATGTATGCTAGCTGTGTACTGTGTGTACAGTGACTATATATTCTAGCTGTGTACTTTGGGTACAGTGAATATGTATTATAGCTGTGTACTTTGTGTACAGTGACTAAGTATTATAGCTGTGTAATGTGGGTACAGTGACTATGTAATTTAGCTGTGTACTCTGGATACAGTGACTATGTATTCTAGATGTGTACTGTGGGTAGAATGACTATGAACTGTAGCTGTGTACTGTGGGTACAGTAACTATGTATTATATCTTTGTACTGTGGGTACAGTGACTTTATATTCTAGATGTGCACTGCGGGTACAGTGACTATGTACGCTAGCTGAGTAATGTGGGTACAGTGACTATGTATTGTAGCCATGTACTGTGGGTACAGGTCTATGTACTGTAGCTGTGCACTGTGCATACATTGACTATGTATTCTAGTTGTGTACTGTGTGTCCAGTGATTATACATTCTAGCTGTGTACTGTGGGTTAAGTGACTATGTATTTTAGTTTTGTACTGTGGGTACAGTGACTATGAATTTACTGTGATTATGTGTTCCAGCCGTGTAATGTGGTTACATTGATTATGTTTTCTAGCCGTGTACTGTGGTTACTGTGATTATGTATTCTAGATGTGTACAGTGGGTACAGTGACTATGTATTCTAACCGTGTACTGTTTGTACAATGAATATGTATTCTAGCTGTGTACTGTGGGTACAGTTACTATGTATTCTAGCTGTGTACTGTGGATACAGTGACTATGTATTCTAGATGTGTTCTGTTGGTACAGTGACTATGTACTGTAGCTGTGTATTGTGGGTACATCAACTAAGTATTCCAGCTCTGTACTGTGGGTACAGTGACTATTGAAACTAAAGTCCCGTTCTTTTTATAGCTAGGTGAACGAACAAACACACTTCACTACATATGTGTGCTGGGTAAATTGTAGGAATTATGGGTAAATTGTAGGAATTATGGGTAAATTGTAGGAATTATGGGTAAACTGTAGGAGTTATGGGTAAAGTGTAAGAGCGCACTATTTAACAATATTGACATATAACGAAAATATGCGTATGGCAAGAGACTTTAGAGTCCTCTGTCTAACGTTTGTGGACGATATTGTGTCATTATTTTCACATATTTAATAAAATGTCCTTGTACTCTTATTCAATAGGAGAATTATGGGTAAATTGTAGGAATTATGGGTAAACTGTAGGAGTTATGGGTAAAGTGTAAGAGCGCACTATTTAACAATATTTACATATAACGAAAATATGCGTATGGCAAGAGACTTTAGAGTCCTCTGTCTAACGTTTGTGGCCGATATTGTGTCATTATTTTCACATATTTAATAAAATGTCCTTGTACTCTTATTCAATAGGAGAATTATGGGTAAATTGTAGGAATTATGGGTAAACTGTAGGAGGTATGGGTAAAGTGTAAGAGCGCACTATTTAACAATATTGACATATAACAAAAATATGCGTATGACAAGAGACTTTAGAGTCCTCTGTCTAACGTTTGTGGACGATATTTTGTCATTATTTTCAAATATTTAATAAAATGTCCTTGTACTCTTATTCAATAGGAGACTTATGGGTAAATTGTAGGAATTATGGGTAAATTGTAGGAATTATGGGTAAATTGTAGGAATTATGGGTAAACTGTAGGAGTTATGGGTAAAGTGTAAGAGCGCACTATTTAACAATATTTACATATAACGAAAATATGCGTATGGCAAGAGACTTTAGAGTCCTCTGTCTAACGTTTGTGGCCGATATTGTGTCATTATTTTCACATATTTAATAAAATGTCCTTGTACTCTTATTCAATAGGAGAATTATGGGTAAATTGTAGGAATTATGGGTAAACTGTAGGAGGTATGGGTAAAGTGTAAGAGCGCACTATTTAACAATATTGACATATAACAAAAATATGCGTATGGCAAGAGACTTTAGAGTCCTCTGTCTAACGTTTGTGGACGATATTTTGTCATTATTTTCAAATATTTAATAAAATGTCCTTGTACTCTTATTCAATAGGAGACTTATGGGTAAATTGTAGGAATTATGGGTAAATTGTAGGAATTATGGGTAAACTGTAGGAGTTATGGGTAAAGTGTAAGAGCGCACTATTTAACAATATTGACATATAACGAAAATATGCGTATGGCAAGAGACTTTAGAGTCCTCTGTCTAACGTTTGTGGACGATATTGTGTCATTATTTTCACATATTTAATAAAATGTCCTTGTACTCTTATTCAATAGGAGAATTATGGGTAAATTGTAGGAATTATGGGTAAACTGTAGGAGGTATGGGTAAAGTGTAAGAGCGCACTATTTAACAATATTGACATATAACGAAAATATGCGTATGGCAAGAGACTTTAGAGTCCTCTGTCTAACGTTTGTGGACGATATTGTGTCATTATTTTCAAATATTTAATAAAATGTCCTTGTACTCTTATTCAATAGGTGACTTATGGGTAAATTGTAGGAATTATGGGTAAACTGTAGGAGGTATGGGTAAAGTGTAAGAGCGCATCCGAACACCGCGTCCGTCTTTGGTGGCGTCGTACCCCGAGATGGACTGCCTGCAACAATTGACGCTCTGCCGATCGCCTTCGTGTGCAACACCGACGACGCCGACGAACCGGGCGAACACTGGATAGCACTGTACCTGTCCTCCGACGGGCGCGGCGAATACTTCTGTTCGTACGGTCTGCCGCCTCGTCACGCGGCGTTCCGCACCTTCTTGAACAAACACTGTTCCGAGTGGACTCATAACAGCACGAGACTCCAGAGTCCTCTGTCTAACGTTTGCGGACAATATTGCGTCACTTATATCATGCTTCGTTGTAACGGCGCTCCTATGAGAACTTTCGTCAACGCTTTCCACACCGATCTGGTCGCTAACGATTGTCGCGTGTTCGATTGGATCAGGCTGCTGAAAAAGGGTATACCGTACTATAACGTGTCATACTGAGCCTCTGGCGCGGTGGTCGCTCCACCCGTAAGCTCGCCCTCGAACCTCTGGCGCGGTGGAGACACCCGTAAGTTCGCGACCTCTGGCGCGATGGTCACCATTCGCAAGTCGCCTCGACTTCATCATCATCATCATCTTCATCATACCCGGCTCGTTGTATCCAATCGCATACGATCGCCTCGTTTGTACTGCTGCCGCTTTGTTGTATTTAATAAAATACGTGTGCACCGTACGATTGCGTTCGTCTCCTTACTGGGTCAACGACCCTTCGGCACATACACGTAACTAGGTCACTGTTCGTTCCTCCTCCGGTCGCTAGGGGCGCGGCACGCGCATGCGCGCCACGCTGCGCCGCCGCCGCCGCCGCCAGGGGGCGCTCCAAGGTCTAGTGCTGCTTTCTGATTGGCTGCGCGCACTCATTAGCGGTGGGCGATATTAGGGTCGTTTTACTTTGATCTTTTGATGAACCGATAAGGGGGTCCCAAAAACCTCTGCTAACTACTCACAGCTGTGCTTATTGGGGTGGAACTATATTGTAATCGTAGTGATAAGTCACAATGGTAACGGTAATCCAATTTACTAACCTGGTTTCGGCTCGTCGCTTCCTACGCATAGCTCTGCCCTCTGATATCTGACGTTTCCTTGTCGCAGAATAGTCTGTAGATGCATGGTCATATGCGAAAAAAAAGATCTAAGATGGAACGGTGTCTTTGACCAAGAATGACATATTGATGCTCACCGTCTGTCCATGCTCATCACATAGTCTTTTGTCTTGTAATCTGCATCGGAAAAGTGGTCACTCGCAGAGCCTGCGGCTGGCGGACACGGCAATTTCCGCATTTGCAACCACCTTTTCCGCTGCAAATTCTTCCTCGGAAGTCGATCAAAAGTTTTTTCCTTGCATTTGTAGTACTAGTTGATATATCCAGGAGCCATCCAGTGCACACCAGTTTTCTTTTTATCCGATTTTCCATGAGTTTCGGCCGTTTTTCCGAGAGGTTTTTACTGTCTCATACCACTCTGCCGCTGAGCCCCCCGCAGAGCAATATGGCGCCGCCCAGCGAAGATAATGGCAAAGTTAAAAAGGATATTACAAAATTACCGTGGCGTTGCGCCCATCATATAAGAGTGATATATACTGTAAATGGTATGTTATTATGTTTGGGCTATGGTTGTTCGAGTGCTTCACCCCCCCTTTAAGGTGGAAAAAGTGTTAAAACCTTAAAATGTTGACTTAATAATGTGTGAACTTGACATGACCTAGTTACTTGACCTATAATGATCGTTGACCTATTTATGTTTAAAATGCCCTAATAAAATAATTATGTACGGCATGAGATATGTAGGTTGAGGGAGAGTGTAAGGTAGAATGTACATATTGATCGTAATACCCATTAATGACCTAATTACGTGTGTTAATGGTCTATTTAGTTTTAATTAAGTATGTATTGTGCATGGTGCTATCATGTAGATAGAGGCTGTAAGTGTTGATACAGTGACCTGATTATTTCAGCCATAAATAATACTTGAGTCATTCACCATATCACGTGCGCATGCATACCCCAAGGCGCTGGGGAAAATTCTACGTCGACTTGACCAGCATGACCAGGGCGCAGGCCTACTAACCCAACAAAAGCCAGACAACTGATACGAAATAGAGCCCCTGTCTGCACTGATGGTTAATTAGTCCTAGCCCTAGCTGTCAGCATAACTAGTTGACGGGGACATGTCCGGGACAAGATCCGGCTTGCGGAGTGTGGGCGGAACAGCCGAACGAAGAGCCCGCAATATCCCAGTGTACAACTAGACCAAATGCCGTGGTAGAGGTGTGACTCTTGATTCTGTCGTATTATACAATAGTTAAGGCCCAATTCGTCTTGACAAGCGGATGTCCGTCTGTTCCGCCGATTCGCCGGTCTTCCGGTCCACGGAGTTACTGTGTACCAATCTAGCGATTCTAGTTAATGCGAAATGGTCTTGTTTAACGTTACGTTTCGATACGATGTGCCCTGGTACGCTGCTCCGTCGTCGGTCCGCAATGCCTTTTGGCCCGTAGTGGTGTGCCGTTTGGCCCGTTGTGGTGTGCCGTTTGGCCCGTAGTCTTACGCCTTTTGGTCTGTAGTCTTATGCCTGTTGATCCGTAATGCATGTTGATCCGTAGTCTCATTCATGTTGGTCTATGGTATCGTGCCTGTTAGTCCGCAGTTTCACGCCTGTTGGTCCGTTGTTTCACGCCTGTTGATCCGAAATGGATGTTGGCCCGTTGTTGTTGTTGTTGGTCCGTAGTTATGCCTGTTGGTCCGAATAGTATCATTCACGTTGATCCGTAGTCGCATTCATATATTAGTACGTAGTCTCATTCAAGTTGGTCCGTAGTCTCATTCATGTTGGCCCGTAGTCTCATTCATGTTGGTCCGTACGTAGTCTCAAACATGCTGATCAGTAGTCTCATTCATATTGGTCCGATGATTATTGTCCTGTTGACAAGTATTGTTGCATCCTCGGAACCAGTGGCGGTGTGTTACCGATGTTACTGATGTTACTGGTGTTACTGATGTTACTGATGTTCACAATTATACCGACCCGTGCGTACCAGTGGCGGTGTGTTACCGATGTTCGCAAGTGTACCGACCGATTGTATATATATATATATATATATATATATATATATATATATATATATATATATATATATATATATATCCTCTTTCCCTCTCTGCCTCTCTTTCCTACTCCCTCTCCCTTTCTCCCCCTCTCATCCTCCCCCTCTCCCTCCCCTCGCCCTCCCCAATTCAAATGATGTGACATAAGTGCAGTTGAGCACAGGCATATTCACATGTTTGTTTGTTTGTTTGTTTGTTTGTAGACGCTATTGTCCATTTTTGTGAGAGTTTAACAGGCGAAAGGATTTACGGAATTTGTTCTCTTGTTGGCCACGTGGGCGCATGAATACGTGGCTATTTTTTTTAATATTGACGGGCATAGCACGTTTTAAAAGAGCAGGAGGTATGTGATTTTGATAAAACTTTCTTATAATCAGACAAAACGTTAACCAATGCAATTTTACACTGTAGTCTGACATATATACTGCAACACAGCATGTGATTCCTGGATGCTGTCACAGTCACGATACAGGCTATGACAGAAGCACGCGACCAGCGTTCAACAAAGCTTGATCACACTGATCACATCGGTATTTAAAGCAGCTGGCACACGTGGTCCCCACAAAGAAACGGTATGCATACAACTTAATATGACTTCCTTGTTTTTAATTTCAAGAGACACGTTCTTTTGTATATATTTTCTTCTCATAATGCATGGTCAGTGAGGACAGTTTCGGATATATTTCATATAATTAAAATTGAGGTTTGAGCCCACGTTCCAGGTGTCGGCCTCGGCAGCCACACTTGAGTCCTGTATACGTAGCCACTAAAAATAAATATATTTCCTGAAAATGTGTTGATGTCGTCATGCATTGGTGTTGACGACACACATACACCAGAACCCTCGACACACCACGTCATACTTGTTGTAATACAATTACACGTTCAACTCATTGATCTGTGTTATATCTAACATTGTTTTCCTGGTTCAAGGGAGCCAAAGGGGTGGTTCAATGTACCCCGCCCCGTCCCCCTCGTTGGGGTCCGCTGCGCCACTACACATGCTTCTACAAATTGGCATCTGTGTGAGTAGTAGGGGCTTTTGAATAAGCAAATGTGGGGGTGGTAACTATAAATAGATTTATGACGTCATCCCGGAAACCCCCTCTCTGATGTTTCCCCCTATAGCGAGGGTTAGTGTTAGGGTTAGTAATCATAATCCTAACCCCAACCTGTTGTCGACTGTATAACCCTAATGATTATGTCGTCTGCAGTGAACCCTAATACGAACCCTGACCCTAAACCTAACCCTAACGTAGTGAACCCTACTACCCAGACTCCATAACCCGAACTCCCTGTGAACTGTGGTCTGACCCTAAGTACGTGTGTTAGACTCGGTCTGCGGTGAGTGCTTCTATCCGGCCAGCTAACCCTAACCCCAAATCAGCAACCAAGTTGCGCGAGCAGCCCCTAATCCACCACCTCCGGACCTCCCAACCGTACAACGTCGACGATTTGTATATAACCATGGTCAAGTCGTTGCAGTCGGTTGAAAATTTGCAGAAAGTTTGTAACATGAAAGTTTATGATATGAAAGTTTGTGTTATGAAACTTTGCAATTTTGAAGTTTGTAAGTTGAATCTTGTAAGTTGGAAGTTTGTGATGTGAAAAGTTTATGTTTTGAAAGTTTATGTTATGAAAATTTGTAAGTTGGAAGTTTGCAAGTTGGAAGTTTGCATGTTGAAAGTTTGCAAGTTGGAAGTTTGTAAGTTGGAAGTTTGAAAGTTGGAAGTTTGTGATGTGAAACTTGGTGATATGAAAAGTTTATGTTTGGAAGTTGATGTTTTGAAAGTTTGTGTTATGAAAATTTGTTAGTTGGAAGTTTGTAACATGAAGTTTGAAAGTTGGAACTTTGCTAATTGGAAGTGTGTAAGTAGAAAGTTTGTAACGTGAAATTTAGTACATAAAAGTTTGTGTTATGAAACTTTGCAATTTTGAAGTTTGTAATTTGAATCTTGTAAGTTGGAAGTTTGTGAGGTGAAAAATTTATGTTTTGAAAGTTTATAATATTATGAAAGTTTGTAAGTTGGAAGTTTGTGATATGAAAAGTTTATGTTTTGAAAGTTTATGTTTTGAAAGTTTGTAAGTGGGAAGTATGTAAGTTGAAAATTTGGGTTCGTAAGTTGAAAGTTTGCAATATAAAATTTGAAAGTTGGAAGTTTGTGATGTGAAACTTGGTGATATGAAAAGTTTATGTTTGGAAGTTCATGTTTTGAAAGTTTGTGTTATGAAAATTTGTTAGTTGGAAGTTTGTAACCTGAAGTTTGAAAGTTGGAAGTTTGTAAGTTAATAATTTGCAAGTTGGAAGTGTGTAAGTAGAAAGTTTGTAATATGAAAGTTTATGATATGAAAGTTTGTGTGCTGCTTACATCAGCTCCCGTCCGCATAGCAAGAGGAACACGATGCCGCATTTTCACCCTGCTAGCAGACCGTAACCTAGCGGTCGAATGTTCGTGCATGCAGGAGAAAAACGTAGCCATGCATGTAAGCTATACAGCACATATCGCATCTTCACATTATATCGAGAACTTTTCGACGTATGTCGTTTCGTGTCGACACCTATATACCGCCTATACTGCCTCGGGCCTGCATAAACACTGCCGCACCTGCGAGCGGTGGTCTAATGGTTAGAGCACCCGCCTGTCGATCGAGAGGACGGTGGTTCGATTCCACCTCCGCCGTTTCGAAGCTTGGGCAATTTCGTTCACCCCACTTTGCCCGTGTCTTTCGGAAGAGACACTAAAAGCCGTTGGTCCAAACTCCTGCGTTAGCTCAAGATTGGGCTGTTTGGAGTATAACTACTTGAGACTTAAGTTGTGTGTGCTTCTTACGTCAGCTGCATGTCCTTATTTGGTATTGTTCTGCGTGCTGCTTACGTCAGCTCCCGTCCGCGATGCCAAATGTGGAAGCGCGCGCGACCTCGTTCGGTAAACAAGGCGCGTCACGATGCTAATTTTCATACAGAAGGATTCTGAAAACAAATAAAATTATGTAACTGTAACGTTCTCCTAAACGCGCGATAGAACAACCATTCGTGCGTAAATGGGCGTAATTCTAATACACGGGAACTGCAAAACATGTGTTCGCATTTTTTTACGAATAAGCAAACACGCGTAGAATTGACCGAAACCACATGTGATCGACTGCAACGACTTGACCATGGTTATATACAAATCGTCGACATTGTACTGTTGGGAGGTCTGGAGGTGGTGGATTAGGGGCTGCTCGCGCAACATGGTTGCTGATTTGGGGTTAGGGTTAGCTGGCCGGATAGAAGCACACACCGCAGACCGAGTCTAACACACGTGCTTAGGGTCAGACCACAGTTCACAGGGAGTTCGGGTTATGGAGTCTGGGTAGTAGGGTTCACTACGTTAGGGTTAGGTTTATCAGCACAAACCTCAGAGGAAACCCCGTTGCTAGGGGAAACCCCGTTGCTAGGGAGGTTACGTGATATGTAAATGAGGTGTGACGTCATAGGGTGACATTTGACCATAGCGCCCCTGGCGACTGTATCAGCGCAAACCTCTGAGAGGCGGTTTCCCCGGGATGACGTCACAAATCTATTTATTGTTACCACCCCCACATTTGCTTATTCAAAAGCCCCTACATACTTGCGTGGAATTTGACATATTCCAACCCCACCAAATTTCTTATTAGTCTTATATGGTCATTTTTAAATGTTTGTTGTTCCCCTATAATAATGGAGGGTTAGTTCGGCAAACCATATAATCACCATATAGTGAAATACCCCACAACACGGCAACGGTCCGTACGTTTAGGCTGCTATGTATAGATATAGGTGTTTCGACTGTACCCTGTATAGTAGACTTTTCGAATGTTGAATGTTCTAAGGTCGTGGTTTCATGAAGTCCCCAAATCAAGTCAGTCATGCTCAACATGATAGGTTTCCAGTCCTGCACCACCACAAGGAGGGTATATATATATATATATGAACCCTATGTGACAGATGTGTGCTATATGGTATTCTAGAGAATTTATATTTGACCAAAATGTCACATTCTGTATCTACATACGCCATAGTGCCACATACGTACGCTTACTGTACGCCGTGTCCTTGCCGGGTCGACCCCCCACCGCGGCCTCGAGCTGTGACCTAATAAGTCAAGTCTCAACTCTGGCCTATTTCCGGGAAATTTACTTCTTTCATCCAGCTACTAAATTTTTGGAATACGCTGTTTCAGCAATCTTTATTGGAAGTTATGAAGAAGGGACGCGCATTCAGACCAAAACACTCAGACGAGGCGGTCGTGGTGGTCAGAAAACGATTCGTTAACTGTGACAGGTGTGTGACATTTGACTATAGCACTATAGTATAGTAAGCGTACTTAAAAATACTGGTGCTGCTACTGCTCTCGCTGTTGGCATTGCTGCGGCTGCTACTGCTGCTGTTGCTACTACTACTGCTGCTACTACTACTACTACTAGTAGTAGTAGTAGTAGTAGTAGTAGTAGTAGTAGTAGTAGTTGTAGTAGTAGTAGTAGTAGTAGTAGTAGTAGTAGTAGTAGTAGTAGTAGCAGTACTAGTACTACCAGTAGTAGTCGGTGTGTTTACGAACTGTAGGTGTAGGATCTGCCGGCAGATTAGTCGTTTCTTGCACGCTTAGTTGCATGAGTGTTTATAACTTCTACAGATGGTGACAGACGCGACCGCTGTTGTCACAATAGCGTGTCACAGTGAGGCTTCGTGGTAGATCTCGGGGCAGTTGAGCGGTCAACCACAGTTGCATGTTGGCATAACTGCTGATGCTGATGTAGATCATTAAACCCAACGGTTTACTCAAAGCAATACCGACAATTACACTCTCAGCGATCGAGCGAAGTCAAACCGTGTAATCTGTAATGTTTAACATGTATTACCAGTACTAGTAATGGGAACCTTCCCAAACAACAAGTTCCAGATAGCAAGTGGACAAGGAAGCCATTGGCTTATCGAGAGTCCAACAATTTTATAATCTATGTGTAGCCCGCCCTTATCATATATCGGTCAATTCTATTTTTAAACATATTCACACTACTAGCATTAACACAATCATTTGGCAGTGTGTTCCATTCATTTATCACACTCTGTGAGAAAGAGTACTTTCTCATGTCCAACTTACACTGTTCCTTAACTAATGCTGCTTTGTGTCCTCTGGTTCTACTGCCTTATTTAAGTTTGAAGAACATATTCATATCAACATCCTCATAACCGTTCACTATTTTAAACACTTCTATTTGGTCTCCTCTTAGTCTCCTGGTCTCTAGTGTTGTCAAACCATACTGTAATAAGCGATTTTCGTAACTAAGGTCTCTAAATTCTGGAATCATTTTAGTTGCTCTTCGTTGTATTATTTCTAGCTTGTCTATGTCCTTCTTATGATATGGTCTCCATGCTTGAATACAATATTCCAAATGTGGTCTAACTATTGCTTTGTACAGGGGTAAAAAAAGCCCAGAATGTATTTTGTTAGGATGTGCGCTGAGTCAGGAGCGCCTGACTCGATGAGTGAGTGTTGGCACCTGGTCGTCGTGACACCGAGAACAAGCGGCTTGCGTTTTTGTCGAGGCACGTCGTTTTTGTCGAATCAACGCGCTTGTGTTGCGAGTCTTGTTCTCAGGTTTCGGTCGAAGACGTAATACTAGTATTGTGTGCAAAAACGAGTTCAGTTCAGTGTTCAGTCATGTGATTCACTGCTCTCTACGAAGGCCTCCACTTGCCAGCGTGGGCGACTACAGAAAAGATTGAAAGACGCCGCGAAATGACTCGATACATTCTTTTGAACGAGCGTCACCCGTATCTAATGACTCTAATCGGAGGAATTCGTGCACGCATGGTACATGCGACTGAATATAGGCTAACAGAAGTTGGTTACCACAAACAGTGCACGCATTAACTGTGCGCTATATTGCGATCAGTCAACCAGAGAGAACATCTCGTGGCTGCATTCGCATTCCTCCAATCGGCATGAGAGGCCTCGGGTTCAGCGACGTTATCAGCTGGGTAGTCGGCGATGCGTCGTTCGAGGCCGAACCAGTGAAGCGACGCGTGCACAATGTGTGTGTGTGGGGGGGGGGGGTGCGTGCGTGCGTGCGTGCGTGCGTGCGTGCGTATGCGCAGCCACTCGCGAAAACAATCGAGGGTACACAGATAGACAATTACGTTGGCGCAATGTACGCTAACAGTTGCTGGGAAATCGCTACTGCCGCTCCCGGATTCAGTACCGGCATGCTCCATTTAATTGGTGTGAAGGTCGAGCACAAGTGCCTGATTTTAATGACACACCCATGCTCATATCTGACCTACAATAGTTTCCGTTCATGCTGGAGTAATTGGCTGTAGCACTTCCTGTATACGAACGTTTTTTTGCTGCGTTCTCTAAAGAACCGTTTTTCTGCTTTGTAAAAACATTACAGTGCAACTCAAGTGTTGAATTTTACGAACACAATTTATTGTAACGTAGGAATTTTAATACCGATACTTTATATTGCTCAAAATACTGACACTATTCTTTTGTTTTTGTTAATTTATTAATTATATGACTGTTTCATTGAACAAATCACAATTCATAGCCCGTTATGAAGAATTAATAACCATCAAATGCGTAGTCGTTTATGTATTAATCGTAACTCATAGACGTGTGTCCACTCTAACAAATTCAACAGTGATGTGTCTTCTCAATCAAACCAGCAGTGCCTTAATCTGCATGCGGTATCAGCAGCAAGTGCACGCATTCGAGATTAGTTGCTTTAAGGAACGCTTTACCCATTGTCGTCTCATTGATTATATAGTGAGTCCGTATCATTGTTGACTTTATTACCGAACGACTATATTGTGACGGAAAATAAATATTTATGACTCAATCACTTTGATATACAACTAGACTCCACTCAGATGGGAATCAAAGTGTGCGGGTAAACGAGACTTCCCTGTAATTACCAATTAACACATACACTTTATTTAAAATAAATATAAGGTATCACCTTTTGAAAATAATTTCATTAGCTTAATTTATGTTAAGCATAAGCACTCTAAGCACAACCTTAAAAGTATTCAAATTTCAATACCAATTAGTTATAATAATCAATTAAGAATTGAGTTTACCCAGTGTCTGCCACTTATAGATCTATTGTTAGACAGCGCTGACAATAGCCCTGAGGCCGTCCTATAATGTGCTGGTTGTATCCTTTGCAGTAAAACGAGAGACTACAATGGCGGAGACCTACAAGACGAGGGAGAGCGACGCCGAGAGTACGAGCGGCGACAGCGACTACTGCCCGAGCAGTGACTGCAGCAACAGGTAAGGTCGAGTCCAGTTCCGCCATCTACCGGATAGCTGCTTTGAATGTCCAATAGCTTGTTTAGCCGGGCAAATATACCACGGCGAGAAAGCCTGGCCGATCACGTTTGTATTCGTTATTTAACTATTTAAAGAAATTGAGACTTCGGTAAAAAAACAGTACAAATATTAAACACAAAATTTTATAATAATATATAATTTCGGTAGCAATTCCAAATTGGCGCACGTCGAAAATGCGCATGATTAATTTGCTGAAACTACCTAGATTAGGTTTTTGTATTCACAATGTCTACATGTTTACGAATGCGTAATTTTTACGTCGTCAGCGAGTCGTTGGCGCTCCCAAAAGCGCCGCGCAGGGGCCGCAAGCGATCGGCCGAGGAAGCCGAGTTGCGCACGCTCATGCGACAGTGGCTGATCGACCTGATCGATGAGCACCGTATCCCAGGTCTATATTGGATGAACGACGACAAGACGTTGGTTCACATCCCGTGGCTGCACGCCTCCAGACACTCGTTCAACACCAACAAAGACTCGACGCTCTTCATGGAATGGGCGATACACACAGGTACGAAGTGACAGTGGGCATGGCAGCAGTATTTAATTACATATACTTACTTAATGATGTCATGGATTAACATGGTGAGCTCCTTCCAGTGGTCACAATTTGTCATTGCGTTTACCAGATTAGCCCCAGTCAACCCTTCCCCGTTTCTGTGTACTCTGTTGTAGTTGGGCGAACAAAGACCCAAAGGAATAATAATAGTGACAACCGTAATAATTACATAAATACACATTTAGATTCCATAATATTCTTAAAAAACACCCGATGTTAACTTTTTAGGAAAACACATGGCTAATGTTGGTTATCCTTCTGATTGAAACCTGTGTCATGTAAATAACGACAACGTTACTCCGTGCAGGCAAGCACGTCCCGGACGTGACGAAGCCCGACCCGAAGCGGTGGAAGGCCAACTTCCGCTGTGCCATCAACTCTCTGTCCGACGTTCACGAAGAGCCGACACAAAGCTGCAAGAAGGGGCACAACGCCTACAAAGTGTACCGCTTCGACGCCGATAAGAGACTGGCGAAGAAGCGAACGTGTTCAGCAACAGGTTAGTATCTCTAGTAGGTTAGGCACACAGAGATCTGTTAAACACGTCACATGTTTAGTGTGGTAAATTACGCAATAGTGTTTCAAGACATAGTGTTAAATGTAACATTTAAGATTATAATAATAATAAATAAATAGCATGCTATTGCACAGTAATTTTTTAATAATGACGATGATCGTTGTAATAAGAACAATAATTAGTGGTTTGTTGCGCACCAATATATCGCGAATTTATGTGATAATGGAAATAACACTTCTGCCATATTTAGGTGTACTTCATAATGCATCGTTAGGAGAAATTCTTCATGTGCAGTTAGCCTGAGTATGGTTGCGCAATGAACAATGCCATCAGTGCTGGCACGTGGTTATAGTTGTATGGTTGTCTTGCAGAACGAACGGAGGCGAACCATGTGCTGCCACCTAGGGAGAAGGAAGTGTGCAAGAGAGCCGTTGTCAATGCCGACAGACGGGCGCTGATCAAGGCCAAGAAGGTGACCCTGGTATGTATCATACTACGCCATACATACAGTTTATTTTACCATCAGTCATAGTCTGTGCGTCATTGCTCTTCTGTTTCTGCAGCCTCTTGGAACCTGACGAAATGATTCGTGTAGAAATCCACAGCTGAACATCTAACCGTCAATGTCATGACTTTGCAAGCAGAACATTCGTCTGTTTTTGTTTAATACTACACCCATGCAATATATAGAACGTTC
Source organism: Lamellibrachia columna (assembly GCA_963662155.1). Classification (NCBI taxonomy): domain Eukaryota; kingdom Metazoa; phylum Annelida; class Polychaeta; order Sabellida; family Siboglinidae; genus Lamellibrachia; species Lamellibrachia columna. The sequence goes on along the minus strand of OY759266.1, from coordinate 34,709,217 downwards.
CACGATACAAAACTAATAACAAGGATTGTGTCCGGACTCCGGATGATGGTGGTCCAATAGCCTAAGCTATCAAACTTTGGCTCCTCTCTGAATTTGTGTCTCATATATTCATAGATAAAACGAGAAAACGAGTCAGCGATGAAACAAACCCACCAGCCAGCCATTGCGATGAAACTAGCCCACCAGCCAGCCATTGCGATGAAACAAACCAGCGAGCCAGCCATTGCGATGAAACAAGCCAGCGAGCCAGCCGTTGCGATGAAACAAGCCAGCGAGCCAGCCATTGCGATGAAACAAGCCAACGAGCCAGCCATTCCGATGAAACAAGCCTGTGAGCCAGCCACTGCCATCATCAATTGGCTGAAACTGCAGAAATCCACCCACTACAACAACACCTGTAATGCCGTCACATTTGACCAGTTTGGTGTCATGGACGTGAAGAGCGAAGTGTCGCCAGCCGTGATGTACGAGGGCCCCGGGTTCTACCGCTCGAGGGATGATCTGGGACACGGGGAGACGGCCGTGACCAGTCGAGACAGCGACGGCTACGTCAAGGAAGTTGCGCCACAAAACATGGCTTTCAGAGGTGGGTCTTCGTATACATTATTAGTATTGATAGAGAATACTGGCCCTGGACAGTTGGACCACAGACATGCATTCAATAGGACAATAGTTCATGTTGGTAATAGGACAATAATACATGTTCGTAATAGGACTTTTTAGTAAAATGACATTTTGGCAATAGGACATTTAGGTACAACCATTTTTATTACATCGTGAAACAGTGAGAATGAATGCGAACAAGGGTTGTATGATAAAGTGACAATTTATTATATTCTATTCGTAGCCATAATCAGCGGTTCTCGAAGCGAGGGTGGTCTTTCCATGGACAGCTTCATTCGTTGTGAGTTCATATATGGCTGGTCAGTTCGATCCCCACGATGTGGACATCATAAACAGGATGTGACGAAGGTGTTTTGTGTAGACTAATAAAAGCTCTCATTTTCTTGATCTGTCGATTTTGGGCTACGGTTGCTAGTATATACAATGACTCAGTCATGAATGTCATCACGTGAAAGACCACACGGTAACAGACGGGGCGGTTCGGTTTAACGGAACAATTAAGCTACTGCTCACTCCCAGTGTTACTGTACACAGCGCCTCTCATTGTCGTCGTCTATTTGCAGCGATCCCACTGACGGTCGACGAGTTCTCGTCACCTTTACCCACGTCACAGCCCTACGTGTATGACCAGGCGATGTGCCAGTACAGCCAAGGTAGCTACCCTCGCTTATTCTTTAGTCTAGTTGGCCTATACTTAGACCAATTGGTCTTGGGGCAATAATGTTTATGTGAGAAATAAACACGTCATAAAGTTGAAGCCAATAACATAAAAATTGTCTGAACTACTAAGGTTGTGAAAACCTCTTCACTCGAATATATCCTACAAAGAACGGGTATAAGCATATCTATAGTTGTAAACAGATGGCGCTGCGTGCATGGTAGTAGTATTGGCAAATCACAAGGATTTCTAGATATTTCGCCACTATTTTCAACTTGACCCTGTCTCTTGTGTTTCCTGCTGTTTCTCACCGTTAATTCACCGTTGTGTTGTTGCAGAAGCGTGCGGCAGTCCGGCAGGCAGCGATAGCCACAGCGTTGACAGTGGACTCACTGACCTCAGCGACGACAGCATTACAGAGGTGAGAGGCTTAGACATAGTAGTATGGGTGATCGAAACACAATGTGGGAATCGACTTTGTTGACGTCACGACTTTGTTTTATTAGTTGTGTACACTGTACTGTGGATGACCAACAATCCTTTGCGCGCTGGCAGAGTTCCGACGTGACATTGTTTGCTTATTCTGTTTGATAAACCTGCTGATCATGTGCTCCAGTAAGCGCATTTCAGACACGTTGACACGCAACCATGATGTGTCTCTAAGATCACGCCCCTTTCCCATTACGTACGGAAGTACACGAATAAATAATATATTCAGTCTCCCCCAGCGCTCAAAGTATCATGCGTCATCCTGATCTCGTGAATCAATGTAGCGGGATCCCAGGGACAGTAGCGCAGATGACTCACGTATTAGCACTTTCTCATTACACAACCGTTTAGCTGGTAGTAGTTGATACGGCTGAATCGCTGGTTCTGGTGACCGGCAGATGGCGCTGCCGAGGGGGGGTTATACAATTTAAAGGTACAAAGTCCGATTGGTTTATTGTGAAATCACATATTGTTGACAGCTCAATTGTGTTTGACGAACCACATTTTGTCCATATAATTTGCCCGTGATATGTTTAATTTGAATGTCTCGACTCGATTATTATATTTACATTGCGTGTTGAACGGCAATAGTTTTATTATAACATGATTTTACCATAACAGCAATCAGACTGTAGACCGTTAAGAAATGAGTTAAACGTGTTGGACAAACGAAACCGCGTTGTACGTTAGTTATTGTATGAATTTGAGCAAGTAAGAACTGTAAAGTTTCTTGCGGAAGTTCAAATAATTAATCCGTTGCCTTTCTATCACAGATGATAGACGAGTGGCAGTCGGAATCGAAAACTAGCAGAAATTAGTTTATGCAACTCGCGTCTGTAAACATATCTTGCACGACAGGTAAGATATGCGCGTCAAATTTAACTTATACCTGATAAAGTTTTGATTGGAAATGCAAAAAAATTGCACTTATTAATTTGCATTGAAAATAATATTTTGTCTGCTAAATGAGCAATGCGCCTCCTTTATGTACACACGCGCGCAAATATTTGCATAAACGTGCTAGTGTGTCGTAGTGGATACTAGAGGAGGGAACTTTAATGTTTTTACTTATTATACGATTTGTTGTGTTTCATAAATGCTGACACATAGGCCTTGTGTTTTCAGAGAATAGCTACGGCTATCACGCACGCCCATTGGAGTCAGCCTGACACAGCCCATCTAAACGCTGTATTCATTTCAAAGTGAACGAACTGATCCGGTTCACTGGAACTGGTTACTGACTACTCGGTCTGTGAGCCCGAGCGAGTGTGTGAACCGTTGCGGCGTCAACAGGCCACGGACAGTGTGTGTAGATAGGAACTGCTATAAAAATGGCTACAGCACGAGTGTGTTGTGCAGACAGTGCCATACACTGCTGAATTGGTGGCCAAGTGTGTAGTTGCCCTACGCCTCACCCGTGGGCCTGCACTTGGACGACCTCCCCAACCGTGACCAGGCGAGTCGTGGATTGTCCTACGGCGCTGCAGTGCGAGGAGGCCTACATTTGGTCGACCTCACTCGACCGTTGCGGTGCGAGGAGAGGAGAGCGGCCAAGGTTTGGAAGCCCTCAACCAACCATTGCGTCCCGGTCCATGGTGCGTTAATGTGTCTTCATGTTCGACTTTGCTACCTCCTTTCACTCGGCAGCTATCGTCTCTACCGAGGATTGCCATAGACGTCCGAGGCACCAACGATAATTTTATTTATGCAGCTGCTTTTGTTGATGACTTGTATCATTATCAACTGAACCAACTACTGTTTTGCATGCTTTATATTGTGTTTGTATGTTATATGATACAAAGTCTCAGTTCAGTGAATATGAGCACTTATGTAGATACATACCATACACCAGATTGGCATTTAGCATTTAACTCGTGTTGAATGCACTTTTTTTTATTATGACCATAAAAACGTACGGTTACGCTGTGTGCATTCGTATGACTAGTGAGATAATGCACACGTGACCTTTATTGGTAATTGTACATACCTTAAAAGTACATACATATATTAAGTACGGTGAATAGTTACCCAGTTTTGAGTAATGAGACCGTCTCAATGGTTTATTAGTCTGTTGGTGTTGCTCAAGTTTTCACTACTGTTTCGGTAGTATTGTTATTACTATAATTGTTGTTCCTGTTTGTCTAGTTTTTGAAACTGTGACGCGTAACCATGTTGTTCCTGTTTGTCTAGTTTTTGAAACTGTGACGCGTAACCATTATTTTAATCAGGATTCCGCATGATTTGGGCATTCATTTACTGTTATTTTTGTGTATCCGAGAACTCATGCGATTGTATTACGACATACGTTATAGTTATCGACCCCTTGTTGTGAGTGGGGTCGTTGGGTATTGTTAAAGATTTGTATATGAGAACATCTTAAACATATTGCATTACGTCATCTAGTTATGAAGTGGCTGTTCGTCTTATCTGTTGCGTTAATAAGAGGCTGTGGCTACTTTTAAAACCAATTTTCGTCCGTTGGTTGTTTTTAAAACAGTTGTTTGTAGTTCTCCAATAATGTATATTTATTTGTTCTTTCCCGGAGAATTCTGGAAAGTATAATAGTAGTTGACGAGGTAACTGTTTTGTACCCGGTGTTTTTTTTTATTTGGCATTTGTAATAAATCATTAAAAATCAATTACCTGGTCTCCTCTGTAGTTCGTTATATATTGATTTGCTTCACCCACAAGCATGCATATGTCCACACAAACACGCACTAAAACACACCTTTTCGCACACAAATTATCTGACGAAACATCGAAATCGCACTTGGTAAATGCATCAAGTTAGCTAACATATTATTTCGTTGTTGAAGAGTCAAAACAATTGAAGTCCATTTTTATCTTAACCATTGGGTTGGTTGGATATGAGTATATTACACTAACTTCTAACACACAAAATGGACTTTCATTGTTTTGATTCCTCAACAGATGTGTTGTTGAAGAAACAAAACTATGAAAGTACATTTTCACGTGTTCAAAGTTAGTCTAATAGACTCATATCCAACCAAACACATGGTGAAAATCTAAATGGACTTCCTTTGTTTTGAGTATGTTGACTCTTCAACAGCGAAATATGTTCCTTGTATCCATCATCAATAACATGCACTGATTTGAGGACTCGCCAAGCTAAGACTTCATTTAGAAAAGCGTACCAAAGATCGTACGTGACGGCCACGTACAAGAAGGTCAGATCCTACGGTTCCGCTCCATCCACCCTCCTCGTTACGTTCATGGGTCACCACGTTCATGTGTCACCACGTCCATTGGTCAGGTTCCCCCTTCATTTCCCCTTCTTCGTGTTGTCTGATACATAGTCAAATTTTACACATGGACTGCAGGTTCAATTCTCAAGAACATCGATTGTTTGCAGCAATACACCAATTTGTGCAATGCTTTGCGGACCGTATAACAAAACATGAGCGCGATCTTACACTGGTTCATGCGCGGTCTTAGACGACTGACACTATGAGAGCGCGCATTTGGAGAAATTGACTAATCAGTAAATAACTATTATAATTATTAACCTTTTTTTCTGTAAAACCAATTATAAAATAAACATGAGTAGTCTAACTGTTCTGCGCATCATGCAAATGTTGTGAGTTTTCGCTAAATTGTTTCACTTTTATGCGCAGTTGAACGTCATGTAAGCGATCTTATCCGCATTACCTCAACATATGATACAAATTTAGTCAAAGCCACCCCTCCCGGCCAATGTACGCCACTGGTCCCAGCCAAACACATCCGCTTTCCGGAAAACTGTGCCGCTGTTTCCGCGCAGTGCTCTACATTTGTTCAAAAACATGTCTCGACTGGTCATTGCGCGTGTATTGTTAAGATCGCGTCTCGCGTCTCGCGTCTCGGGTCAGTTGGCGTGCGTTAACTAAAGGAAGCGTGACGATCGAGTTACGGGGAAACAGCCGCACTGCTTTCCCGGAAAGCGGATATATAATATGTGCGTGCCTAGTGTGAACAGGGCTTTAGTAGGCTAAACGTGACGCAGCACAGCATGGCTCAACTGAAATACGTCCGCCGTACAACGTTTACTAGTCTTGACGAAGCGTGACAATCGACCAGTGTTGAACGGGTGTGACTAGAAGCCATGCACACCGAAATTGACCCGTCACCATTAATCATGCCCCTATAAACAAAGAGGTGTTCTATTTATGTAAAAAAAACTTGATTTGATACTTAATTGAGTCTAGACACATCATGTAACTAATGATTCCTAGTATAAATATTGCTGTCATGATTATATAAGTTGGTGAACATAGTCATAAACACTCATAGACATAGTCATATAATTGTTATGCTCGTGGGAGTATAACTTCATAATTTAACGACTCGAATGGTTACAATATTTGTTGGGCGCATTTGAAGGATCTGCGCAATGTGCAGATTGCGTTGCGCCACCTGCGCCTGCGTATAGATTGCGCTGCGGAACTATCGATTAGTAGATTGCGCATCAATCGATTGATAACGTTGGTAGCCTCGATTATCCTGGCTCCGCGCTGTGGCGCCACCGTTTGTCGCACACATCTTTGCCTGAATCCATAATGTACTTTTCATTGTGACAGAAATTATATGTGCACCCAGATTCTGGAAACAAAAGGCATGTTTGGGGGTTATGCACCTAAAAGAGATAATCAAAACTAACCATTTCCAACTACAATCAACATTTTCACGCCATTGGTTTACTTAGAATTTGTTGTGAAAGTGGGCGATTTTGGTCTTTTCTCCAAATGGCTGACATGTTAACCAGCGCGACTGATAAGCGCATGCGCAGTTCTATGAAATCGGGGTAACCTCGACTAAAGTGACATATTAAGGGAGGCCGGCATATGCAGAACCAATGCAAAGTCACAAACATGTTCTTTTGTCAGAAAGAAGACTAGTTTAGAAAACAAAGGTCAATATATGTTACATAAGTTGAGTTTGGACACAAATAGCAAGGTCATATCCTATTGGCAAGAATAGGAATAGGTGTATGCAAATATATTTTCATTCGGCAAGCGAGTATTGCCAGAATGCTGCACTCATGACGTAGTGTTATCTAACAGTATGGCGCAGCCCATGAAATTAAGATGTGTTCAATAAGGTTTTTCTAGTAAAATGCTGGTGTGATATTCTTAATTGTGGTTACAAATAGTTGTGGTTTACTGATTTAGTAACTCTTATAGATGCATAGGCCGAAAACCATAACTTGTTTTGCTTTAACTAGACTCATCCAGGCATTTGGCTAACTTATAAAATAACAGAGAACTTCATTTCGAATTCACCTTAAACTTTTATTATGTTGACACAACTGTCAGATTGAAAACTTAAATCAGGCAAAAACAATTTTCAGTGTAGAATCTCCATTATGACGCTGGCAGATCGTGCTGTGCAATCTTCAGTTTTTATGTCACACTTGAAAGATTCTTTATAATAATAACCTTTAATTATACAGCCATATAAAGCTGTATCCAGAAATGAAATCTGTTCAGAGGCATTGATCAAAGTAATAATTATAATAAAATTCATAAATCATTAATTTATAATAGTGATGCTTAGTGTTGCTCCAATGAATAAATTTTGTGTTGATGATTGATTGGTTCATGCTTCTGGTCGGTTACAATCTTGTGTGATCGATTATTTTCGATTATATAAAAAATCATGCTGAATTTTGTTCCTGAATTATCTGGACTCACTGAAAATCTTGTATTCGACAAACAGTGGCGCCACATCACAGTCTGGATAAAAAGAGGTTAGTTATGGCACTGAAAATGTTGGGCACTATCAAAGATGCTGGCAAACTATTTTGATTATTCTGATGTAGTATCGATGGAAAGCTCTGTGATTGTCCTGTATGCATAAATAAAGTCGATTAACTTATTTAAATAAGTGAATGATAATCGCAATTTGAAACACGTATTATCAGCCCAGAGTTGTTCGCTTGGACGCTTGCTATTTCGCTTGATGATGTTTTACTTATATTATAGTCTGTTCATATTAGTTTAAGTTTCTGCATCAATATTTTGGCAAACTGCCTGCCAATATTACTGAATATTATTATATTAGTTCAGATTGGACATGGGAACATGCAACTAGTCAGTAGTAATTATCTGGTGGAATGACTAAATTTGTTTTTTATTCCGACAATGGCCGCCACAAACCAGTTATACAGTTATATCCCAACACTAGTGATGCTTACTGTTACATATAGGTAAGAGTTATATATGTAAAATGTGTAAATCATAATATACCTAAGTGACTACATACACTGTATAATACAAACAGAATATCAAATTAATATATCAGTGTGTAAGGAAAATAAAGTAGCAGCTATTAATACACTAATAAAATAATTACTGAATAGAAAAGGAATTTAAAACTGGTCACATGAAAATAAAAACTGCATTAAAATCAGTCAAGTAATACAAATGAAATGCAATAAAAAAATAACAAGAGATAAAGCATGTCAGTGACAATGTATATAGTTCTATAAATAATCGGTGAATGCATTTTTAAAAAGATGTTTAGTAGAGACTTAAACAGTTTCAGTGAGTGCCATCACGGAGAAACCACGTCAACCACATAAACAGCTTCAGTTAGTGCCGTCACGGAGAAACCACGTGAACCACATAAACAGTTTCAGTGAGTGTCGTCACGGAGAAACCACGTCAACCATATAAACAGTTTCAGTGAGTGCCGTCACGGAGAAACCACGTGAACCACATAAACAGTTTCAGTGAGTGTCGTCACGGAGAAACCACGTCAACCACATAAACAGTTTCAGTGAGTGCCGTCACGGAGAAACCACGTCAACCGTACTGCTCCATGTTATGGTGTGGCACAGTGAGTAGATTACCATCAGTGGAACGAAGCTGGCGCCCTGGTATATGGCGAGATTATAACAACAATGTTCACGGACGTGAAAATTGTGTAATGCGTGGTAGGTCAACAGAAGAGTCTTGTAGTTGATTCGCCATACTTTAGACTACTAACTGACTGATCTGACTTACCAACAGGCTACACCAGCACCTATGTCTATATTTTTAGCTTATTATACGAATATTCATCATATTGATGAAAAACATGCGCTTTATTAATAAAATGCAAGTTGAAAGTCAGCCAAATTATCGAAATAGCGAATAAAATATACATGTGTGTGTGTGTACATTGTACAGTAGTTTTGGCCCGTTAACGCTGCTTGCATAAATGGTGGGTTCGGACGTTGCCAGCAAAACCTACTCGATAAAAAGTGGTGTTACTAGAAAATAGCTCTATACAGTTTGTAATTTCCCATTTTCAGAAAAAGCAAGAAACAGACATACCGAGAGTGCTTAGCAGGCATGTTGCTAACAGACACGGGTGGTTCACGGATGAAATGTTCACAAACAGTTGGGGTGTATGTTTGTTCAGATTGTTTCATTTTATTTGTTGCAATGCAAACATAGTCATTTGCAGGGCTGGGGTCAATTCCATTTAATCAATTCCAATTGAATATTTTTTTTTTTCAATTCAAATTCAAATTCCAGCTCAAATCTTTCAATTCAAATTCCAAATTAATTCTATGGGAGTTTTTCCAACGCAAATGCATGGGATAATAGTAATATATAATTGTAATAGACATTTGTTTTGTAATAGTAATAGAGGAACTTTTTTCAAAAGTAATAGTAAATAAAGTAATAGATAATAGTCTATTACTTTTCTATTACATCTATTGCTGCAAACTTACAAAATATCAGGTTTGTTTGCATGTTATTCCAACTGCTAGTAATTGTAAACAATGTACAAACATTGGCTGAGCCATTATTCAAACAACATGAAAAGACCAGTAGACTGATCATTTTATGGTTTCAGAAATACCTGCAAAATGAAACAATGCAGGAGTAACAAGCCAATTACTAATTGTTGGGATGCCCCATTGGGGTGGCTATGGCTTCACACATTCCTAACACATATTAAGGGCATTGTTTCAGATATGTGCAGGCAGACAACAAATGTTATCTTGGAGCAGGAGCTGCAAACTGTATTGAATTCATAGTAAGCTCATCACACCCCACCATAGTTTGATTCGAGCAGAACTTCTAATTTAAAAAAAAAATAACCAATTGTTCTTTTTTTTCAAATTGTCAATTGCCACATGGTAACATTGTCACGCAGATCATTTGTTCAAATTTGGACAAAATTAATGTTCTCACCTCAGATATTCAAATGGTGTACAAATGTATGTTTAGCTGCTACAAAAACTTGAGATTGAGGAACACATTAGAAATACAACCAGATCGCGGCAGCACAAGAAAATGAGGTTCAAATCATTTCCTTCCAATTCAGGTTACTCAAAATCTTTCAATTCCAATTCCATTTGGTGAAAATCTTTCAGTTCAAATTCAGGAATTGATTCCAATTAATTTTTTAATTCACCCCAGCCCTGGTCAATTGTTTGTGTAACCACTCTGCCAAGTTGTGGTGTTGATGGTAATGGTGTTTCAGTGTTGTGTGGCTGGTTCAATCCCTGCTGGTGTTTGCATTTTGCATCCAAACACTACTGGCTGTGCACACCCACTGAACCCATTCACTGCCTTCAGCCTTTTTAATATCATCATCGAATTATATTTAACTGAATCAATTAATTGGGAATGGCAATAAGATAATGTTTTTAACATGTTTCCATTATCAGTCACTGATGCAGTTCTGTTATTTTAAAAGCTTTTTAGACATTGGCATATACATTGCACATGCTGCATCTGCATTATTAAAATATATAACTACTCTACGTAAGTATGATTTGATGAACCAAGTGAACTCTCATGGTTCTACTCATATTTGAATATTCTGTCTTGAATGCTGTGTCAAAGAAAGTGATGGATTTATCATAACATTTCACCTTGTTAATCTATATATTTTGTAGTTTACTACTACCAATTATCAAACATCAACTGCGCTAAGAACAACATATATGTTATCAATATGTATTGATCACTGATGTGCGGATATGCCCCAGGGTACTGGGACATATTCGCATAGGTAGGTGCTAACATACTTCGAGTATTTCAGGCCCTATGCCACAGAGCAGGATGCGAACTGCAATCGTAAGTTTCAAGCTGCCAAAATATTAGATCTTCTTCCTGTCAAGGACTGGGCTCCTTACGAGCATTGTAAGTCCTGCGGCGTGTTTCTACATGTCATCTACACTGACTGCTCGGCGCATCTCACACGCCAGGAATCGGTCGATTAGAGACAGACCACCACTCTTTGAGTCCACGGCAGGTTACAGATTTACACCCTGTGTGGGATCTTTTTTCTTCCCCTGGCATAGACACCAGGTAGTGTCTCTTCCGAAAGACAGGGGCAAGTGGGGTGAACGAAATTGCCCTGGTTTTGAAACAGCAGCAGGTGCTTTCGAACCCCGGTCCCTTTGACCGAAAAGTCCGATGCTCTACCACAGGTGGTTTTAAACCTTGGTCCCCTCAATTGAAAGTCCGATGCTCTACCACTCGACCACCGCGCCCCACAGATCAGAGCGTAGAACAGTGCATATAAAAGTAAAAAAAACACTGATTTCATTACAAGTGTCTCGTATTGCTGAGCTTTCAGGGTGGGTATCAGATAGATGTTAGCTTCATTTTGTACCAGATTTTGGGACGTTCAGAGTTTCATAGTTTGCATACGTGTTGGGAGCCGTCTTACCTCCAGGGGCCGATTTGCCCCAAGTTACCCTACTTAATTAATGTAGGACAAGACTTGACCTATATATGCTGTGGAATATGTTAATTGTAACAACAGCCCTAAATAAGGCACCATTTTAGGTCGTGCATCAAAGTTACACAGTTAAACGACGAGTCTGATTGCTGGCCAGGCGTTTCATTCGCAGGCCAGGCGTTTTGTTCACGCGACTAGGGAATGAACCGCCAACAGCTTTGTGCTACTCAATTTGTGTACAGGACAATGATATAATATAATATAAGCTATGGAATATGTTTAATGCAATAATGACCATACATATGATGATTTTATGTCGTGCATCAAAGATACACAGTTAAATACACATGCGTTTCATTCAAAGGCCAGGCGTTTCGTTCATGCTACGTGGGAATGAACCGCCCGCGGCTTTGTGTGTAGGGGAGACCGGGGCTAGTTGTTAAAATTTTCAGTTAAAGTCACTTCTTGTGAAATGTATGTTAGATGCATTATTTCTGTCAACGTATCAGTTAAATGTATTATTCAGGTTAATAAAATTTACCATACCACTGATATTCCATATTGTAATTAGGTAGATATGTGAAGTTTCCCAGACGCGGTTGACTGTAACAACTAATCTCGTAAACGGGGCAAGTTGTTACATCATACAGGGCACGTTACAGCAAAGAACACGTGGATCACAAAGCAAGTGTCATTTGTACATGTTACTGTTGCTACATTAATTGAATTATACACACTTATACATTTTATACACAGTGTATATAACAATGTAGGTGTTCACAGCTTCATGTATCAAGCTTTTAATTTTTAGTTACCAAAGGGACTCATTCCGTGGATTCTTTCATAACAAACAATTGTTAATGGAATATAAATTAAATTAAAATTAAATGGAATATGAAATAGTGAATGGCAATATATATGTGGCTGCTACTTCATTGAATGATACACACACGTACGCACACACGTACGCACTCATGCACACACGTACGCACTCATGCACACACGCACGCTCCCATTTCAACGAATCATGCAATATTTATTAATTGCTCAAACAGGGCTGTGCTAAGGGAGGGAGGGAGGGAGGGAGGGAGGGAGGGAGGGAGGGAGAGAGAGGGAGAGAGAGAGGATTTCAAGAAAGAAATCAACGCCTTCCTTGATACCTTCGTTAGCACCAGCCCCTGGACAGGAGAGGAACATCTGCTCTGCCAAGGAAGAAGCATATATAGAAAACATACATAGAAAACAATACAATTAAAGCGATGTGCTAATATACATTCGAGATGTACTGTATGAACACGTTCCATAAGTACGTTCTCTGCCACTTATTTCTTGCCTTTTATGTGTAACGGGCTGAAACAGGTTCGTGAGGTTAGAAGACAATGACAATCTTTATGTAGAAACAACAATATTTATTAAGAATCAACACCAAACACAAACCCCGACCAAGTCCCCGGCTCTCTATTTGGGCCCGTTGCATCTCCCTAAAAACAGACATCCATTGAGATCCCGCGTGGGACATATCACACAGATGCATCGTAGGTCCCACAGTAGTCAACATCGATAGACCGGCTATAACGTATGTTAAGAGACACCAGATGGCACTATTGCTACATTCTGCGCAATCTGGGTTTGGTCATTTATACCAACGCTTCCCATCAACTCACAAGAACGTGCACACACCGTAGACATAGTCAAGAGACAATGGATATATATTATCAGTTCCCCGTTATCTCTGCCAAGTTATCTTACATGAAATCATTTTACAGCCTCCTGCAGAAAAACTGGCAGTTGGCAGTTGGCAGTTGACAT